>BSBK01012851.1:0-152500 GCA_027943335.1 Chamaecyparis obtusa
ATCAATGACTTTGACTCAAAAACTACACAGTTGAACCCTAAAACTAATATCACAACATAACCTATGTTAATCAACTTTTGATCATTTTGTATGTGGATGATATTATTTTTGTAGGTAGCAATGATACACTAAGAAATTCTAGGATGTTATGCATAAAGTATTTGAAATGTCAATGCTTGGTGAGTTATCTTTCCTTGTTGGTTTACAAATCTCTCAATCAAGAAAAGACATTCGCATCTCAAACCAAGTATATAAAAGAAATTTTGAACAAGTTTAAGATGGAAAATTACAAATCACTTAGAACATCTATGGTTATTGAGTGTAAATCGAGCAAAGATGATGAGTCTTCTTTAACAAATTAGACTTTGTATTGGTCAATGATTGGTAATTTGTTGTATGTAACTACTTCTAGGCGAGATATCATGCAAGTAGTGAGTATGGTGAGAAGGTTTCAAACAACACCTAAGGAAACCCATGTAAAGACAATCAAAAGCATATGCAAGTATCTAAAAGCTACACTGGATCTTGGCATGTGGTACCTCGAGAGTGAGAATTTCATTTTGACAACATACATATATACACATTGAGTCAAAAGCATTGATGACCAGAAGAGTACAAGTGGTTGAGCTTTATTTCTTGGTGATAGTCTTGTATCATGGTTGAGCAAAAAAAAGGGGATTTAATGTCCCTATCTAGAACATAAGTGGAATATATTGCAATAGTTTACTATCACACGTAGATTCTATGGACAAAACAAAATCTAAAGGAGATGAAAATTGAGATTTACCAACCATTCCTATTCTTTTTGAAAATACATGTTCCATAAACATATGAAAGAATTCGGTAATGTATTCTAGGAGAAAACACATTTCAATTAAATATCACTTTTTGAGAGAGAAGGTTGAAGACAAAAAAAGTGAAGTTAAAGTATGTTGAGACAGGAGAAAATTGTTGGCATCTTTACAAAACCCCTTCAAAAAGGGAAAAAAAAAAAGTGAAGTTAAATTATGTTGAGACAAAGGACAAAATTGTTGGCATCTTTACAAATTCCCTTCCAAAGGAGACATTTGAGCATTTAGGTAGAAATTAAGAATGGTAGCTCCCCCTTGAATCAAGAGGTACAAGTTTGAAGGAAATATTGAGCCCCTACCACAAAGAAACTTGGTGATCTTGAAAAAAGTATAGAGCTATTAATACACAAATTATTCCTCATAAGGGAAGTAAGAGCTACAATGAAAGAATCAAAATGGCCCTTGGTCATTGATGCCAAAAGGGATGAAAGGATGCCAAAATGTTGAGATCCATTTAGGGAAGAAAGGATTCCAAGAGAGGATTTTGAAGGAAGGAAGCTAAAATGCTCAAGAAGCACGCACACCAAACTTGAGGAGAAATGATGTCTAATTTGATTAGAAATAGAAGCTTGATCCACTAGAGTTAGATTTCCCACATTGGAATGATTGACAAGGTTATAAACATATTCCCCACTTTGGATCCAAACATGCCCTAATCTTTGCAAGAGCTATAATCATTCCAATCCTTGGGTTAGGCTCTCTATAATCCTTGTCAAGGCTTGTGCCTCTAAAACTATTAGTGTTGCAAGGCCTTGTGAAGTAAATATCAATATCTAAAGTATTCTTAAGGTGGGGACTAAGATCCCTAATACCTAATATCAAATTGAAATGGTGCATGAACATCAAGTTTCTCTTGTCTCTCTTAGTCTTTTTGACTAGTCCTAAAAAAAGTGCACCCTTCTCCATGGCAACCTCAACTATCTCAAGCCCTATCAATCATACAACACTTGCATATCTAAAAAAAAGCTCTCTATTAAATTGATTAATGAAAAGTTTGTCGTCATGGATATAGTTGGCATACTGCAACTTAAAGAAATAATTTTCATACTAACAATTGAAACCTACCACAAATGCTCAAACTCTACTATATAGTGCCACTAAAACTACTAACACAAATAACATGTTGTAAATCACTCTAAGAAGAGCTCCCAAGTAATCAAATCCATATCTACACAGTGTTTTAACTCCTCCCGTTCCACCAAAAAAGAGAAAAACACATAACAAAAGAATAGCAAATCATTTCTAAATACTCATAACATCACAAGACATCATAATTAAAAGATAAAATATCATGCATAATATTTATGAAGTATTAATGAGGGTTACTTGATCTAACACTAACAAGACTTGACTATGTGGCTTTAATTGTGTGGACGTATATACATCTTAATCATCCCCCAAGAATATTAAGAAAATACATGCATGTTACACTCTTAATTAATTCTCATTGTCTTATTCTCATTTATTGGAATCATTGCACACATCAAAAACACACTGATAATAATAACCAAAGAAACAATGATTGAAGTAAATGCAAAATACATACACACACCAAAATACACATCACTGACATAGTAGTATTTGTAGAAACCTATCTCAATACAATTCATCTTATAAATTGTCTTTTGACTAGTCCTAAAAAAAAGTGCAGCTTCTCCATAGCAACCTCAACTATTTGAAAGCCTATCAATCGTACAACACCTTCATATCTAAAAATAAGCTCTCTAATAAATTGATTAATGAAAAGTTTGTCATCATAGATATTTATTAAAGAAATAATTTTCATACTAACCATTGAAACCTACCACAAATGCTCAAACTCTTCTATACAGTGCCACCAAAAACTACTAAAAAATAACATGCTCTAAATCACTCTATGAAGAGCTCCCAAGAAATCAAATCCATATCTACACGGTGTTTTAACTCCTTCCAATGCCACCAAATAGGGAAAAAACACATAACAAAAGAATGGCAAATCATTTCTAAATACTCGTAACATCACAAGATATCATAATTAAAAGATAAAATACAATGCATAATATTTCTGAAGTATTAACGAGGAGTACTCGGTCTAACACTAACAAGACTTGATTATGTGGCTTTACTAGTGTGGACATATATACATCTTAATCATCCCCAAGTATATTAAGGAAATACATACATGTTACCCTCTTAATTAATTCTCACTAGCTTATTCTTATTTATAGTAATCATTGCACACATCAAAACCACACTGATAATAATATCCAAAGCAACAACGATTGAAGTCAACGCAGAATACATGCACACACCAAATACACATCACTGACATAGTAGCATTTGTGAAAATCTGTCTCAATACAATTCATCTTATAAATCACATCGTGGACTTAAGAATTCATACAATAAACAATAAATAATGCACATGCATCCAAATGAGCTCATATAATATACACAATGATAATAATGCACATCAAACTCATGCATCGAGATAAATCATATATCTGTGACAAACATCCTAATATCATATGGAGATAATGAAATTGAAACATCTAATCATTCTCTCAAGTAATAAATTGTTATATAACATGTCATATAATGTCAAACATCATGTATTTATAATGTGCCATCATAATAAATCGTGACAATATCATAATAAAATACCCAGATACCTTGGTGCTGTAAGGGTAACAACAAAAGTTGACCTTAAAGTTGCTTTACCCAACTGTAAAGGTTTGTGATAGCATCCTGAAAATCCTATCTCATATACTTGTATATTTCAAGTTCATTTGTGCACTAGAAAACTGCTTATTATTGAATTTCAAATGTGACTACTATGATCATGGTAACTGCGTTAGAATTAATCTTTTGACTGCAAAAAGTTTGGAATTCTAAATAACTGTGAAAACGTTTTTGAGAGAAACGAATTTGCTAGAATTTCATAGAATCTCTAGTAAAAATCTTCTCGTGCTGTCTGAAATAAAGGATACTGGTAAAACTGCCCTAATTTGTTGGAAACATACCAGAAAAGCGAATTTGCAAGCCTTGAGTACCACACAGCCTGTAAATTCATACAAAGCAATGGAAAATTCTGTGTGTTGTAAAAGGAGTCCACAAGAAACCATGTCCAATGCAAATCATGCACGAACCTGAAATGACAAGCTGGCATAACAACACTAAAAGTCAATCCCACAAAAAGATTATTTGTTTAAAATATCATCTGCAAACGTACAAGCAGTCCATCCAACAAACACCAACACTTTAAAAATGAATGATTATTACTGATAAAAAACAGCAAAACTATACAGCCTTGCACGTCGAACTGAAATGGCTGATTACCAAAATGACAGACCCTGCAGCTAGCAAACTACTGTAAGTATAACTATCAACTAAAAAACAAAACTATGGCCCAAAGGTCGTGTATCCAATAAAACACTTACACTGCAAACCCCATGTCCACTAATGAATCTTAATCATATACCTTGCAAATAAAAATACTACAAACTTAGTTCAGACCATTTACAGCTGATTCATGATGTCAAGAAGGTAAGCATCCAAAGACTGATGAGGACATTTGAATACTTCCTGTGTACATCTAACTTCAGAAGTATTCTGCTTTTACCCTTACCATCACTCTGCTTCAAATTTATACTTACGAGAAACAAATATATACAAGAAATTCAAGGGAAATTGACATCCAAATTACCTGTATTACAACATTAAAGTAGCCAACATTTAAGATAAATTCATTTGCTTTCTAAATTTGGAACTACTATAGAGTCCGAACCACAAATCACCTAATAAAATTATGAATCCAATATCATGCTATAGATATCTCTAGACGTGTCCCAAACTAAACATTGAACCATTCAAGTTCTTCTTGAATGTTTCTAGTAAGACTGCTCCATCAAGTCTAAAATCAGGAATACAAAAAAAGGGCATCACTAGAAGTAAACCCAAAGTCTTAGGGATGATATTTTCAAAGCGAAACAGCTGGATGACAAAAGCAGGGAGTGGGGACGATGCACCAACCAGGCAAAGGATGTGTCCCAAGTATGCCATATTACCACCTAACTTGGGCTTGATATGAATTTTAGCTTTAAACAATTAATGGAATCTTAAAGGCGTATTAAAGTATCTGAATCAATGAATCTTTAAACAAATAATGGAATCTTAAAGGCATATTCAAGTATCTGAATAATTGAATGTATTGTTCTATTTTTAAAACAGAAAACATTCAAATTACCATCCATGAAACTGAAAGGACATGAAAGGAAAAACAAGTTTAACAAAGAATAGAACATTTTCACAAAAGATATACAAAAAACAGTCATCACTCCCAAGGGGAGACTCTTTGACAGATACCAAGGTAAAAATATAATGAACTTTGTGAAAATTCCAAGACCATAGACCAGACATTCATATATTGTAATGCTGGTTTTCCTATAGTCAAGCTGCCACAGGTCCTTCAATTGGTCCATCTGATATGACGTTGTAGATTCTTCCCCGGCCTCTTCCTCTGCCACGACCACGCCCACGCCCACGCCCACGCCCACGACCACGCCCTCGCCCTGCAAAACATCATAATGGAAAAAATGATATTCAGACACCAAAATTTGCAACAGCATTCTCATAGTAAGAACCTCTTCATTATAAAAGTGGAAATGCACTATTTGAAACCTTATACTAAACTCACTTCAATCTGTAAATCTTATCAGTTATCTCCAATATTGAAACCTTATAACTTAGTTTGTCAAGCAAAAACCATGGACTTTTAATGGCAATGAAATCTCTTGGCTAGAGCATGGTGCAAGAAATATATACAAGATGTGCATCAAACCATAAAGGAAAACAGTAAGTTGCATCAATTTACCACATTGGGTGAATTCAGTTTAGCAAGCAAGTTATTAAAATTTAGCCTATCCAAAAACATATGCTAAAAATTTCAATAGTTAAAAAAATTAAATATTTTCCATACATTCAAATTACAACAGATATGCATTAAGTTTTGTTGATGCTAGAAAAAAAGTATGCTCAACATAAAAGTTAAAATCAGTTGAATTATTCAGTCTGCCTTTGCGCTAAAAGGAATTTGAACTTTACTACAAGCATCGCTTCATCATTGCTTGAGTAAGCTGTATAGCTCACTAGACTGAAATCATTGATGAATTGACACAATATACAGGCTCATTGGTAAACCATTGATGTTATTTCAGCCATAAGATTCAAAGATGTTTGAAATATGAAAACAACATACTACATATTTAGAACACTATATTTTCCAAGTTTACGGAGGCTGAAAATAGAGTCAAGTTATTTGTAAAGCAATATTATAAGATAGAATACGTTGACAGCAAGTTGGAGGGTTCTATAACAAAGGAGATTTTGTGGATTCAAAATGAATTTTGATTAAATGAAGCAAAGACGAGCAAAATATTCAGAAACTATGAAGTTTTTTAGCGGAACACTTCACCGGCTTGTGTCTTATGGATGGCAAACATTGTAGGAAATCCTTTATTTTGGCTTGTTGAAAATTCCTTAGATAATTCTTTGATTAAATACAACAGGCATGTATAAAACTAAGCTTCATAACATCTGCTAACATCGTCCCAACATGTCAAAAAATGGATGTTTTGAAACAGGGTATCGAGATCAATCACAATAAGCAAGAGTTTTTGGGATGTTGCATGTGTAATTGCCCTGATGTGCCTGTGAAAGTGAACAGAAAACTGTGATGAACTCTGCTGGTTCAACCTCAACCCAAACAGAATCTGATGTAGTTTTTTGTGTTTCCTGAGATGGTTTTGTTGTGTTTCTGTTTGTTTTTAAAATATATATATGTTTTTTTTGTGTTTTGAGTATAGATATGCAAAGATGATAACATATGAAACAACTTGAAAAAGAATTTACACATCTATCTAATGGGAATAGGAATTAATTTGCTTTCATTTTATTAACAGAAATACAAATGATAGATGGTTCAACTTTGCATACCCGTAAAGCAGTCAACTCTTTATTCTATGACAGACATTTATGACATGCTGCTGAATGAAATCCTTTGTTTGAACAATGAACAGAAAATAAGTTATTTTTCCACCTCCAAAATGATTGCAGAAGATGACCAGGTCTTAGCCGTCCAAAATGAAGGTGAAATGTTGCACAAACCCTAGGTGTTTCACTATTCACGGTACTATAGCATATACTGTTCACTCAAGTACTGTAGCAGCAATAAAAAAACTTGAAAACAGATATTAATGGCTGCAAATAAAAGCTACAGATCTGCCTTTGTTGGTTCTTCAATCTGCAATGTCTTCCTTCAAATTTGCTTCAAATTTCTACACCAATATGCACTATTTTGACCTCTGAGATGAAGCCAAACCCCAGGACAATCGTCAGCTGTTCTTTCACAACCTCAGAATGCCGAATCATTTAGAATTCTCGCCCTACAATGCTACAATGAAGATGTTTCTGCAGAAACCCTTGGTTTCCACACACAAACTTCAAAACTCTCCAAATACAAAGTCGAATGATCATTCAATAATGAGGTCGATTTGGCTTTGAATGCCTTGTATACTTTCACCAAGTGGTCGATCCTCTTTGTGCTTTTTAATTCCATTTCAAATCCACTTTTCAGGTTTTTTACAAAAACCTTATATTATCCCCTCAATTTGGGCCCTCACTTTGTTTATTCATTAAATGCACTTTAATGATGTCTTATGGCCCCATTCATTTAATAACTTTATATTTGGCCCTTTTTATAATTGCACTTTATTAATAAAGTAATCACTTTATTAATAATTACATAACTCCATAAATAATCATTATTTCTCAAACCCGTTTGAACCTAGAAGTCAGCTATTGTGTCCACTCTACATCCAATTGTCTTACAAAAAATAGTAAGTGTCCCTCTCTATCAATCATTGACTTACTATAAATAGTAAATATATTAAAATGTTGTCAACACACCCTAAATAACATTGCCTCAAAATATGCCAAGGATATGGAGATGAAAAACATTGCCAACTGCCAATTGAGATACCATATATCTCCAAAACAGGGCCCTCTAAACATCATTATTAGCCTATGAGGACCTAGTGATAGGCTAAACCACTAAAAACTGATGCTCACGAAAAATGGGGACATTACAAAAACAAATTAAACTGGTTGATAGATGGTATGATGAATATAAGGAATCAAGATTACAAGATGTGCGTAATGGTGAATTGTCACAACAAAAGATGCTCTCATTCCATAATCACTGATGGCTATGCATAATTTTGCCTACCAGTCAAGAAGCAGAATTGATTTTACAAGTGTAATTCTAGGTTCATCATCCTTATTTTAAATAGAGGAGATGAAAGCTCCTTATATAGATTTACAAAGATGACGTTCTAAAAGAAACAATCATGAACTAAAGACGGAAATAGAAACTGCCTAATAAACAAAAGACTAACTAAGATGACCATTAAAAAAACATTATAATATTCTAATACCCTCCCTTAATGGTCATTGTCTAACTGTTGTCTTTTGGTCATAGATTCTTCAAAACATTTTGTTGCTACCGAGACCCTCCTTGGATCTACAAAATGTTAATGACCAAGAAGCCAAAAACCGTCCAAAAAATAATAGAGAAGGGTGCCCCCATCTTCAAAAAGCTTTGCAAAAAGAGACGAGCCTACCACTAACTCTGCCTCTAAGATGAGCCTACCACTAACTCTGCCTCTAAGATGAGTCTGTCACTAACCCTCCCAGAATCAGCAAAACATCTGACCAGAAATCATCACAAAACATCCAACTTGATGTTGGATAACGGAGCTCCTCTTCCCTAGAGACATAGACAGACACTGAGAACAACTAGTATGATTTTGAGGAAAATTCAGCAAACCCTCCAAACTTTGCAGATGAGCATGATGCCCCAAAAAAATTTGCAAAAAACCATGAATTTTTAAGAGAAAAACTAGACACAATTTTTTGATTTGCCGACCTAATCATGTAGAATGTAATAGGGTATATATGTAAGATCTTTTCTTTTGGAAAGATATGGAGAGAATATATGTGATGTAAAAGGAGAATTGTGGAAGTTGCGAGCTTGTGTTTGTTGGATGTAGAGTAGAGGATAATTGTATACCTCATTGGAACTAATCAAGCAAAGACAGTTGCTATCGGACAATTCAAAAGATTGTGTATTTCTTCATATACACTTGTGTTGCGAACAATGAGTTCTGAAGGTGAACATAACCTTCTTTGGGCAATGAGCCCACCCTTCTTTTTCTTGACTCCTAACAGGGTTTGTCCTCTAATAAGGACTGTGTACTGTAATGTTTTAATCAGCTCCTAACAGGGCTAGATCTTCTAACAAGGATACTATACTCTCAGTACATCATTAGTTGGTGTTAATTCCCACCGGGGTTTTACCTTTAACAGGGTTTCCTCGACAACAAAATATTGTGTTATTGTGTTGGCATTCATTGTGTTCATTGGATTTGATATTGCTGCTATTCAAAGTTTAAAGTTCAATAATCTGTTATACAAATGATTCACACACCCCCCCCCCCTCAGTTGTATTCTGGATAGTTATTCCTAACAATTGGTATCAGAGCTACTAGTCCTTAGAGAGAAAGCTTAACAGCTTGAGGTGATCTTGGAGATGGCATTCTATAGGAAGGATAGTTCGAAATTTGATCCTAAAAACTTTGACAGTTGGAAGAACAAGATGCGAACTCATTTGCTATGTTTGGGCATTGACTACTGGATGATTACAAAGAATCAGGTGGCTATGAAGACTGAGGATGAAATGGAAAAAACTATTGATGATGAGAAGATATTTTCATACAACATGGTCGCAAGGGAAGCACTGATCAGCGCACTCTCTGAAGGAGAATTTACAGAGGTAAAAGTTCTGGATTCGGCACACAAGATCTAGACAAGATTAGAAGCATTGTATGAAGGAGACAAGTTTACAAAGCGAGCGAAGTTACAAAATTAGAAAATAAGGATGGAGAAGCTACAAATGAAGGATGATGAAAGTGTTAGGGCTTATGTACAAAGAGTTACAGAGGCTGTGACTGGAATAAGAAATTGTGGAGGCACTTTTGAAGAGGAAGAAGTCATTTTGAAGATTCTTAGATCATTGACACCTATTTACAAGACCAAAGTTCAGGCTATAGAAGAGATTATACCTTTGACTCCAAACTTTAGCAGAGAAATGTTGATTGCAAAGCTAACTACCTTTGAAGCTACAGAAATGGGAGATTCTGTACCTAAAGTTAAAACTGCATTTAAAGCATCTACACACAAGAAGATAATGTCTGCACTTCTGAGCACCAGCAGTGAGAACATAAAAAAAGAGCTCGGTGAATATGCTGAAGAATGGGAATAGATACAAGAAGAAGAAAGAAAGATGGATGAACTTGCTGCACTAATAGCTAGAAGAGAAAAGAGAGGTAAGGGTAAATTTGAAGAAAAGTTACCTTTGAAATGTTTTTCATGCAATAAGATAGGTCACTTTGCATCTAGATGTCCTACAAGAGTTCCTAAGCACAAACCTAAGTTTTTCAAGTCTAAATATTCAAAGGATAAGGAATGTTATTATGCTAGTGAAGGTATTTCTGATGATCATGATTTGGATTATGAGGAGATTGGATTTATTACTATAAAAGATGAAAAACCAATGCATGAGGAAAAAGCTTTAGTATCTCATGTTGATAAGAAATCTGAATGGATTGTAGATAGTGGTTGCTCACATCATATGACTGGAGACAAAAACAAATTTGTTAAATTAGTGAAGTATGATGGTGGTGTTGTAAAATTCGGAGACAATGTTCCTAAATCTATCATAGGAGTAGGATCTATTACTTTGGATGGAAAGACTAATACTGACAATGTATTGTTTGTTGATGGACTTGAGCATAACTTGTTGAGTGTTGAACAACTAATGGATAAGGAATTTTAATTAAAGTTCTTTGATGGAAAATGTTTTATCAGAAGTAAGACAGGAAATTTGATTGCAACCGGTACTAAATCTAGAGGTAATGTGTTTGAGTTAAATACATTTGGAGCTTCTTGTTTTGTTGCGAAGGTAAATGACAGTCGGTTATGGCACAAAAGATTTTGTCATGTTAATTTTGATAACATTGTGAAGGCAAGCTTGACTAATGCAGTAAGAGATCTACCGAAGATTGTGAAACCATCTAACACTGTATGCAGAGAATGTGTTATGGGAAAACAAACTAGAAGCAGTTATAAAAATAAAGCTTATACATCAAAAGGAAAGTTGGATCTGGTACATATAGACCTATGTGGACCTACAAGGACAAGATCATACTATGGTGAAAGGTATTTTATACTTTTTGTTGATGACTTTTCTAGAATGATGTGGGTCACTTACTTGAAAGCGAAATCAGAAGCATTTGATAAATTCAAGATATTCAAAGCAAAAGTAGAAAATGAATCAGGTTTAAAGATAAAATGTTTGAGGTCAGACAAAGGTGGAGAGTTTACTTCAGATTTATTCAATTCATACTGTGAAGAGCATGGAATACAAAGACAGACATCTGCTCCTAGGACTCCACAACAAAATGGGATAGCAGAGCGAAGGAATAGAACAATACTGGATGCTGCTAGAACAATGTTGCTTGAAGGAAATATATCTCATGTGCATTGGAGAGAAGCTGTTGGGACCAATGGTGTACACATTGAACAGAATACAAATCAGAGAAGGTACAAGTAAGACTCCTTATGAATTATGGTTTGATCATACTCCTACTGTAAAATATTTCAAAATATTCGGTAGTAAATGCTATATCAAGAGAGTTGATGAGATAGGGAAGTTTGATGCTAAAAGTGATGAAGGAATTTTCCTTGGTTATTCTACTAAGAGCAAGGCTTACAAATGTTTTAATCTGAGATTAATAAAGATGATTGAAAGTAACAATGTGAAGATAGATGAAAGATTTCAGATACAAGAGAGAATGTATGATTGTAATCAGAATATAGAGATCAAGGAGGTTGCTACTACAGAAAAAACTTGTTGAGGTTGAATGCGAAAATGAGACTTGTGATGATGATAAAAATGAAGCTACTGAGATTCCTAAGACTCCGAGGTATGTAAAGATCAACCATTTGAAAAACAAATTATTGGTAATACAAATCAAGGAGTAATGACTAGATCAAAGGCTAGAGAAGAAATTTGTTTGATTTCTCAAGTTGAACCAAAGACTACAAATGAAGCTTGTAGAGATGAATCTTGGATAAATGCTATGAAGGAAGAGTTAAATTAGATAGAGAAAAATAACACTTGGGAATCGGTTCCTAGACCTAAAAACAAAAATGTAATAGGAACTAAGTGGGTTTTCAGAAACAAAATGAATGAAGGAGTTGTAGTAAAAAACAAAGCAAGATTGGTGTGTAAAGGCTATTCACAACGAGAAGGCATAGATTTTGAAGAGACATTTGCTCCTGTTGCTAGAATAGAAGCTGTGAGATTATTCTTGGCTTATGCTTCACATAAGAACTTCAAGGTATATCAAATGGATGTGAAATCTGCATTCTTGAATGGGGATCTTGAAGAAGAAGTGTATATAGAACAACTTGATGGATTTCCTCTATGCGAAGATGGAGACATGGTATGCAAGTTGAAGAAGGCACTATATGGACCGAAGCAAGCTCCAAGGGCTTGGTATGCAAGGTTAGACAAATACTTACTTCGCCTTGGGTTCAGAAAAGGTAATGCTGACAGTAATTTGTATTTAAGAACTAGTGAAGATGGAGTTTTGATAATAGAAGTTTTTATTGATGATATTATCTTTGGAGGCAATGATGAATTGTGGGAGAAATTTTCTAAAGAGATGGAAAATGAATTTGAGATGTCTATGATAGGCGAAATGAAATTCTTTCTTGGACTACAAATAAATCAGAGCAAGAATGGCATTTTTATTTCTCAGACTAAGTATCTTAAAGAAATGCTGAAAAAGTTTGGAATGGAAGACTGTAAACCAGTTGGTACACCCATGGTGACTGGTAATAAGCTGACAAATGATGATGAGACAAAGTGTGTTTTTCAGACCAAGTACAGATCAATGGTTGGAGGATTACAATATCTGACTCACACCAGACCGGATATTGCTAATGCTGTTGGAATTGTGGCTAGATATCAAGCAGAACCTAAAGAGACACACCTAGCTGCTGTGAAAAGGATATTTAGATATCTAAAAGGGACAATTGAATATGGCTTATGGTATGATAGGAATGATAACTTTGAACTTCATCTTATACTGATGCTGATTGGGCAGGGAATATTGATGACAGGAAGAGTACTAGTGGAGGTGCATTTTTCCTTGGGAAAAAGTTGGTTTCATGACTAAGTAAGAAGCAAGATTGTATAGTTCAATCTACTGCAGAATCAGAGTATGTTGTTGCTGCTATTAACTACACTCAAATTGTTTGGATGAAACAAATGCTAAAAGACATTGGAATAACTTTTGATGAACCAGTGGTTATCCATTGTGATAACACCAGTACAGTAAACATGTCAAAGAATCTTGTGATGCATTCAAAAACTAAGCATATTTCTATTATCACTTCTTGAGAGACAAGATGGCAGAGAAGGAAATAAGATTGGAATACATTAGCACAAAGGAACATATAGCAGACATCTTAACAAAGTCATTGCCAAAAGATACCTTTGAGTATCTCGGAGGTATGCTTGGGGTTCAAGCCCCTCCTAGTCAGAATTAAATGATGCAGGGATGCATCAGTCCAGAGGTTTTCAGAGCCTTATCATATTCTGGACTTGATGTAGGGATCTACTCCTCAAGGGGAGTGATCGTTGAAGACAGTTGTGAAAGATAGTTGATGACTTATGGCACCCTTTGCCATTGTTGTCAAAGGGGGAAAGAGACTATGTATTGAGGAAAGAGATTATGTGGTAAAGATACTGAGAGAACACTTTTGGGTTGATGGATTTTTCCATATATTGTCATCAATGCCAAAGGGGGAGATTGTTGGATATTGCTAATGCATTGTGGAGATTGTTGATACATTTAATATGTTTAATCACTACGTTGAGTGATGATGGAACTGTGGTTGTTGTCATTCGTGTTTTGTCACTGATGTCAACATATGTTTCTGTGAAGAGAATAGGCTGGTTATTACAGTGTACGGACACTGTACGGATGTTTTAGAACGTGCAAAGTCAGATGAGAGTATAGGAAGATGTTGTGATCTTATATCCAAGATCGCATGATGTAATGTTGTGTATTGGCTGAGTTACAGATGTTTTGGTGAAGACTGGTTACTGGACAGTGACAGTGAAAGTTGACAGAGTAAGTCTCTGTGTTTCTAGTATATCTTACAGAAGGTATGGATTCAATGTATGCGAGCTTAAGGGATGACAGTTAGTGTATTGAAGAAGGTTCGTTGGTCTGCGCAAGGTACGGAAAGCAAGATGACGTCAGTTGTGGCGTGTGTTCTGGAGAAGACCTATTTGGAAGCCAACTTTAGAGATATAGCATGTATTATGGATGGCGAACTTGTTTAAGGATGTCGGTCCTTAATTGTTGTAATGTAATTGTTGTATACTTGTTTTAGATACCGTGGGTATCTTAGCAAGGAGTTATGTAATTGTTTGTATATTAGGAAAGCCTAATTGGCCGACCTAATCATGTAGAATGTAATAGGGTATATATGTAAGATCTTTTCTTTTGGAAAGATATGGAGAGAATATATGTGATGTAAAAGGAGAATTGTGGAAGCTGCAAGCTTGTGTCTGTTGGATGTAGAGCAGAAGATAATTGTATACCTCATTGGAACTAATCAAGCAAAGACAGTTGCTATCGGACAATTCAAAAGATTGTGTATTTCTTCATATACACTTGTGTTGTGAACAGTGAATTCTGAAGGTGGACATAACCTTCTTTGAGCTGTGAGCCCACCCTTCTTTTTCTTGACTTTTAACAGGGTCTATCCTCTAACAAGGAATGTGTACTGTAATGTTTTAATCAGCTCTTAACAGGGCTAGATCTTCGAATAAGGATACTATACTCTCAGTACATCATTAGTGGGTGTTAATTCCCACCGGGGTTTTACCTTTAATAGGGTTTCCTCGACAACAAAATATTGTGTTATTGTGTTGGCATTCATTGTGTTCATTGGATTTGATATTGCTGCTATTCAAAGTTTAAAGTTCAATTATTTGTTATACAACTGATTCATCCCCCCCCCCCCCTCTCAGTTGTATTGTGGACTGTTATTCCTAACAAAAACAGCACATGCAAGAACATGCAACAAACATGCAAGTACATGCAACCTTCGAAAATCAAAGACTTTTGTTCAAACCAAGAAATTGTGTGATCAAAACCCTTGATCAGGCTCGCGATTTTCAGCAAAACTTTTTGAAGATGAACCACAAAATTTTCATAAAATACCTCCAACGATTTTTTATTTTAAAAAAAATCAAAAACTAAATTTCTAGAAAAAAATTCCAAATTAGAAGAGGCTCGGATTTTTCTTAAAAAATTTGCCAAATTTTATGAAATCCCATCGACCCAATTTGATACCATGTTATGGTAAATTGATGTTATTGTTATTTTAAACAGAGGAGATGAAAGCTCCTTATATAGATTTACAAAGACGATGTTTCTAAAAGAAACAATTGTGATCTAAAGACGGAAATAGAAACTACCTAATAAATTAAAGACTAACTAAGATGACCATTAAAGAAACATTATAATATTCTAATATTTTCCAAATTGTTTGACTTTGGAGCTTCGTTACTTTATTAGAAAATGTGGTTTGATTCAATATTGGATATGTGCAAACTTTTATCATTGAAAAAGGTTTGGATATTTTTAATTTTAAGAAATTGTACTTGCACATTTAAAACCCACCTGATTAATCATTGTCTATGAACCCCATCCTATTGCCAAACTCGTACTACATAACAAGATAACTTGAGTTAAAAGCAACATAGAGGAAGTTCATAATAGGAGAAGTCTCAAGTATGCTTTTGAAGAGATGATTTCTATTAGCCTTTCCCCGAATTAAAGGCTAATGACTTCAGAGTTGTGTGAAGCACTTAAAAATTCTTTCGTCTATTTTGGCTGTGGTGAATGGCAAACTGTCGTTGCCAAGTTCCTGTCATTATTGGGACTCATTTGTAACCTTTTAAAGGGTAACGAGTCATTATCAAACCCCATTGTCCTAATCAAAAGAAATAACTGTGCTTCTCTAGCCAATATGATTTCAGATGCCATTATAAGTGCCCCTTCGCTAAGGTGTGAATATGCAAGGATTGAAAAACAGAGGAATCAACTATGCTTTATTTTTATTGTAAATTTAATACAGCCTGAAGAATCCCAGGGATAATCTTAGGGACATTTTAATTGAAAAACTCAGTGTCTGAAGTAGTTGGGTTATATGGGAGCAGATTTTTATAAAAAGTGAAGTAAATATTTATAGAAGATTCAATGACGGGCTATCAAAGATCAGGAAAACTTTCTGAGGAAGGGAGAAAAAAGCTTATAATAGTTCCCACAAAGCAAAAGATCATTGGCACCAGCAACTATTCTGAAGCCTGAATCAGTTCTATTACTTGTCAAGGCCTTAAACTGTGGAGTCTTTTATCTGCCCTTGCAATAGCTGGAATAAATAAGAAGCAGATAAAAAGAAACAACCGCCTTTGGACATGACAGCTGTAGTGATCCAAAAAGGATCCAGTTTTTGTGATCAATGGCATGTTTTGGGATAAAGAACTACTTCTTGTATGCTGGAATTTTTTTAAATTTTGAAGGTGATATGGAGAACCCATGTGCAGGCTTCAGTTGATGGAAAGACACAAAGAAACAGATTATTTTGCTAGTTTTGGTAAAATTGCCGGTTTGTACAGGCAGAAAAAGAATAGTCACCACTGAAAATTTGCTATATACCATGACAAAGTTGCTACAACAGTTGCAAACGTGCAATCACCTCTCTACTGGAAGTGGTAAATTCATTTTGTGCAGTCATGGCATCCAGTAACATTCCAAGTTCAGAACATTTCCTCTTCGTCCTTTTGGACAGTCAATCCAGTTTCCCTGTGACGAGAGTCTATTCATAACTTCTTAGAGATCAAATTGTATGTGCTGAAGTTTTAGTTCTCTTGTTGAGAGCTGTTGTACTGAGATTTCTTCATCTAATTTCTCATGGTTGTGACTGTTGGAAGAGCAGAAAAGTATGAGAGATCATTCAGGAGTGTTTCACTTGTTCTTTAAGAGTTAGATGTCTACTTGGAGCTATGTGAGGGCCCAGCAGGCTATAGAGTCAATCATTGCAATACATTTGAGAACTGAGTAAGTGTATACATACAAGTAAACTGGAATTTTTATCCACAGGGGGTTTCTTTATGGTATATTGGTCTCATTTTCATTGTGTCTTGACTCTCTCACATTGCCTTTTATTTCTAATTCAAGTGCTTCAGTTTGCAGTCATTTTTCTCACAATTTAAGACTGACAACATCTCTTATTGACATACATGTTAAGAAATATACTAATTGTTTACAAAACAAGTGTAATCAAAGCAAGTTCGTTGTTTTGAAAGGTGTGTTGTGAGTGTTTTGCAGGTTTATGCCCACAACTAGATCAAGTGGAGAGAAGATTTTACCTTTGCAAAGAGACATTAAATACCACATGTGGAAGGAATTGACAAGCATGGTAGAAGAAGAGGATATTGTGGATGCTAAAGCAAGATCCCAAACAATGGAGAATACCATTATAAGTTTGTCTCAATCTTTAGAGACCATGAAAGGCTTCATGAAGGTTCTGTAGGAGAGGTTGAATGGTGACAAGTCCAATTCCAATGAAAGAAGAGTTCTTAAATCTTCCGAAACCTCTATTCAAGGTGAAGGCCAAGATTGAGATGCCATCATTGGAAGGAGATGTTGATACAAAGAACCTTGACAATTGGATCACTAAACTTCAGGTATATTTCACTATGCGCACTCTCACTTTAGCTCAAAAGATCTCATTTGCTAGACTAAGGTAGGCAAAACATGCTTTGTGTTGGTCTAAGAGTCTCTTGTATTCTATGGCTGAAGGAAGAAAAGTGTATAGAATGGCAATTTCTTAAGCAAAAAGGTCAAATCATACAAGAATACACTAGTGAATTCCATAAAAGGGTTATGCAAATGGGTAAATATGTATTTGAAGCATAATTTTAAAAAGAACTCTGATCTTTCAAGTACTTTCAGGGAAAATCCTTGGTTAAGTTAAAAGTTTACTCCGTGAGTCTACAATGAGCTTATCCTAATCACTCAATGAATTAATGGGAAAAAACTAGCCCACAATGACATAATGATAGTCACTAATCTCATTATTTCCTTTTTGTTATCACTACTTCGACTCAACAAAATCATCAAAATCTCACAAGTTTGAAGGTTTATGTGGCTTTGAAGGCCTTAATTTGGGCTTGGCTTCATCCCTCGACCTTACCCTTCATTGAAACAAAGAAAATGACAAGGGCACAATCCTTAAACGCCATGAGGGGCACTGTACCTCGACTCTAATGGGGGCTCTGCCCCTAGACCCTTGTAAGGGGCACTACCTCTATTGAGGGCTATACCCCCAAGCTCTTCAAGATTCAAATTATTTTTGAGATCATTGTTTCTATGGATACAACTTCCAAAATTAATAATAGAGATTTGTAAACTATAATTATATGACACTATGATGTACATCGAACACATTTTTTGATCTATAAAAGAAGGAAAAACTACTTATGACTTTTGTAAATTCAATTCTATGCATGCTTTTAAAGATTATTTTACAAATTTCTGTATTTTTGAAGTTTTAAATTTTTTTATCAGTTGCTGAGTCAAAGTCAAATTTGGTCTATTGAGTTTTGTCAAGTCATGCATTTTTAGATTATTTTAGAAGTACTAATGAAATATAAAGGTCTTCATAACCATCTCCATAGGCCTATATTGCTTTCCAAACTAATTGACATAGATGAAGTATGCTCACATGCTCACTATGTTGAGATAGTTGTTCTTGCTCTTCTAAGTCCAATGAAGTTAAGGCCAATTAAAAAGATAAAAAAATAAATTCACAAGCACCAAAACAAATCTGCAAATTGAAACTGTTATGGTAAGGACGCCCATGTAGAGTCATCATGTTGGAAATCACATCTTGACAATACTCTCACAAGCTACCTTAGAGGATAAGAAAAACTCTACGCCCTCCATGAATGACGATGATGGAATCATTAAGAAGAGTGAACTAAGTTGTCGGTATGAGTTTGGGAATGGGAATGGATACAAGATACGGTACATGAGTACGGCAATATTTTTCCCCTTGGGTATGTGTGTGTGTGTGTGTGTCTATACACAAAAAAAAAAAAATTAAATACAAAATTGTAAAACTAAATACATTTGATAGTATGATACTTCATCATTGATCAATGCCAAATGCCAAAAATGGTAGTGATAAAGATAAATATTAAAAGCCGATTGATAGTTCAGAATTTCAATATTATGTCATCTGCCATATAATATATGTGTGTGTGTGTGTCTAGGGTTGGGATTCAAATAAAAATCTTATTACAATTACAATATTGACAATAAAAAACAATAATTGTATTCAATCTTCATCAATCATCAAAATGATCTAGATCAAGATCTGTTGAACAGTCCGGATAATTGAGAGGGGGGTGAATCAGTTATCATAAAACAATTTTCTTAATCTTATGTGAGGAACCCAACTGGCTCTCTATAACAAACTAACTCTTTCACAGTTCAATTGCACGTCTTTGGCAGAATTTTCAGATTGAACAATTGAATCATAACAAATGTTTCCAGAATTTTTATTAAAATAACAATAGCAAATTTCAATAATACTTTCACCAAATTTAATTATCTAAATTCCAGACAATTAATATTCTGAGATAACATTCACTATTTTGAAATTCTCATTTCAAACAAGTTGTTTGTAATAATCAAATGCCAATAAATTCGAATGCCCCTGTACTCCCGCAATTTCTCCTTATGCTGTCACAAATTTCCTGAATGTGGCCTCCACCTTGTATAATCAACACGTGACTGCTCCCAGCAGTACGTGACTGGTCCAAACTGTTTGGTCTCAAGGAAAATAGACCGAAGACCTTGCTGTAGCAATGCCAAACCAAGCAAAATGTCACACGACCCTGCTGTAGCAAAATCTGAACCAAGGAAATAGTCCCACGATTCTGCTAGAGTGTTCACATGCCTAGAAATCTGCTGCCGCCAAACCTCTTCACTCTCACGTGCCAAACAGAGGGTTGACGTTGGCAGTTTGAATGTGATTTGGTTGTCAAATAAAAACGTCTCCAATATATGCAAAGTCGCAGCAAAAAATGCACAATCCCCAATGAAATTCAAAGATCCTTCCTATGCGTCACACCTTGTTAATCAGAAAATAAATAAATCGGCCACCAAAATGAATATTCCAGAATTTCGATTGATGTACTCACAGGCACACTTCAACAGCAAACTTTAAACTCTCATACAAAAAACTCTAGTATTAAATCACAATAGAATTTGTGATTCACAGATCAAACCCCAGCGAAGACAAATTTAGAATCTTTGAGAACAAATTGGTTCACCTGTAGATAAAACTTCATACAAACAGTATACCTCAGCACTAGATTCAATTCAGTATCAGAACGAGTTCTCTCCTGGAAGAAGACCAAACTCGGCAAATCTCAGAAGAACTCTCTCCAAAAGCTAAAGACTGAGTTCAAACCCTAGCTTCCAAAGCCAAGCAGAAATTATCTCACAAACAAAATATCAAATAATCAATCGGTGAATGAAAGTGCTTTTTCGAGTTGTACTTATAGCTTTTTCGAAAAAAGCGCAATTTCACTTTTTTCATAATAAGGGCTTTTAAATGAATATTTCACTTTATAACATTAAAGTTATAAAGTACTTAAGTTATTAAATTAAAATACTTTAATTTAATAACGATAACTTTAAAAACAAAGCCATAGAATTCCGTTGACTGAATCAAACTCATTCCCGACACCAGAGCCCAAACGCCAACTGCCCTGCCGGAAATAACCCACTGCCAAAAATAGCCAGCTGCTAAAAATAGACTTACTAAAAATAGTAAGTCTCTCAAACTGGAGATTCTCTGAAGCTCAATCCCGAACATCTGACACTCCGTGCAGATACCCTGCTAATCCTGGCCATACCCAAAACACCACTTACTAAAAATAGTAAGTCGACCGAAATGACCCGAACAAAGAGCAGACCTGATAAACTGAATCCCCAGAGTGGAGTCCCAACACTAGCTTTGACATCTGACCCCCTCTGATCGCCTGATTAGCCTACGGGGGTCATCAAACCAAGCTAATCCCGAAGTCTGAAAAATGGGGACATTGCATCTTAATTGATCTAGAGCAATCTTAATTCAATCAGATGAGTAAAATAGATATGAAGATGAAAGCACATAAGAATACCGTACACAATGAACACCAAATTTTTACATGGAAAACCCAAGATGGGAAAAACCACGGAGAATGTTAATTTTGAATATGAAACATTGGTTAAGGTGATTTTTACAAGGGGTGGCTCACCACCATATTGCTCACTGCAGGTGGCTCACTGTCAGTGGGCTCCTTGCCTAGCTATTACAGCCAATAGTAAAAGGCTCACTGCCAGAAGAAGAATAATGAAAGGGAATCCACCATTGAAATAACTATCACCAACTGCAACACTAGAAGAACCCAACAATTTGTTGCTCCGATCGCACACTTTCTCATACATAACAATATCTAGATTTGTATTTTCAGATTTGAATCCTTTCACACATGTACATACCAACATCGAACATAATCATCTTTTTACTAATACCATTCTATGCCTTCATAATCTTCTAAGTCGGCCAAACACAATTTGAATTAGGTCACCACAAAGCATTCCTGTGGTGGAAAGGAATGAAACACGAACCACAGAATAACTTCTCACTCAAAACATGCTACCTATTTACCATAATATTTAGAGCCAAAGAATAGGATTTATACGTTACAATGCATACAATGTTTTTGGAGCACGTTCACCAATTTCTAGATCAGTCTGAACCCAAAAAAGTGTATCTCATTATGTTGCAATATGGATGGGACTAGGATAAACATGGACAAAGATCTTTACAACACAACATTCGGAGCACACCAATCCGGATCACCAAAGCATTAAAGAGAACCACATCCAATCAGCTAAGATATGTTGACATCAATGACAACAGAAACAACAACAACACATTCACAACAATCTCCCCGTTTGTCATTGATGGCAACATTTATCAATGACAAACTCAACAACTCACTATTAGCATCAAGACCTCTTTTCTTCTCCCCCTTTGACATCAAAGACAAAGGACAAAACTCCCCCTAAGAAATTTACTCTGCTCTCCCTAAGAGGAAGCTGCCAAGCATTAATTCACATAAGAATGAACATATAATACCCTAGACCAACGCACTCCCTATGCATATTAGTGTAGACCAGGAAGGGGTAGAACCCATAGCTTCTGTCGGAGATACTCGAAAGTATCTTTGCACGATGGTTTTGTGAAAATATTTACAATCTTCTCTTTTGTAGTTACATATTCAAGTCTAAGCTCACCGTCCAATACCTTCTCTCTCTAGAAATTATATCTAATGGATATATGTTTTGTTTTGTAGTGTTGTGTTGGATTTTTGGAAATGTTTATTGCACTGGTATTATCACACATAATTGAGATCACTTCATCAAATGATATGCCAATATCCTTCAGTATTTGTTTCATCCAAAGTACCTGAGTGCATGAGGATGTTGCAATGTATTCAGCTTCAACAGTAGATAATGATACAGAATCTTGTTTCTTTCTTGACCATGCAACCAACTGGGAGCCAAGAAAATAAGCTCCACAACTTGTACTTCACCTATTATCAACACATCCGGCCCAATCGGCATCAGTATAAGCTGTCAAAATGAAATCTAAATCCTTGTTGTACCATAACCCGAAATCTTTTATACCCTTCAAATATCTAAGGATCCTTTTTTTACTGCAATAACATATGATTCTTTTAGTTTTTTCTGAAATTTGGTTGTTAAACAAGCAACATACATAATGTCCAGTCTAGTAGTAGTCAAATATAACAATCCTCCAATCACTGAACTATATTTACTTGCATCAGCTTTGGGCGAATCATCTTTTGTCAACTTACATCCGATAACAATAGGTGTACAAACTAGTTTAGAATTCTCCAATCCAAACTTCTTCAATAATTATCTGGTATACTTGAACTGAGAAATGAAAATTCTTTTGCTATTATGATTTACTTGTAATCCAAGGAAGAAATTAACTCACCAATCATAGACATTTTGAATTCCTTCTACATTTCACCTACAAATCTTTTGCACATATCATCATTTCCTCCAAAAAATTATGTCATCAACATAACCTACAATCAAAATTTGATCTGAGTCAACTCTGTAGTATAAGTTACTGTCAGCAGATCCCTTTTGAAATCTTTGTCCTGTCAGATACTTGTCTAATCTACTATACCAGGCTCTAGGTGCCTGCTTCAATCCATACAATGCTTTCTTCAACCTGCAAACAACATCCGGATCACTTCCTAATTTAAATCCTTCCAGTTTCTCAATGAAGACTTCTTCCTTCAATTATCCATTCAAGAACGCTGATTTTACATCCATTTGATAAACTTTAAAATCTTTAAAAGCTACAAAAGCTAAGAATATCTCGATCGTGTCCATTCGAGCAATACGGGGATATGTTTCTTCAAAATCAATACCTTCAATTTGAGTGTAACCTTTGCAAATCAATCTTGCCTTGTTCCTTATTACCTTTCCATTTTCATCCAGTTTATTTTGGAATACCCACTTTGTTCCAATTACGTTTTTGTCTGTCAATCTAGGCACAAGTTCCCAAGCCTGATTTTTTTCTATTTGATCAAGCTCTTCTTCTATTGCCTTTACCCAATTCTGATCATGCATGCTTCTTCTACAGTATTTGGTTCAGTTTCCAAGAGCAAACACAATAATACTTGTTCTTGAGCTGCTCTATTTGTGATAATTCTTTATTCTTATCTCCAATAATCTGATTTTCTGAGTGGTTTCTCTGTACATACCTTGGGGTTTTAATTGTAGATGTCGAAGCCTCCTTTGTCTCTTTTTCTTTCTTATTTTCTTTTCCTTTGTCATTAGAGTCATCTGATTCATATCCGGTATGTCTGTCGGGATTTCTTTGAATAACTTCATCAACTTTCACATTTGCACTTTCAACTATCTTGTTCAATCTCATGTTATAACATTGGTATGCTTTGCTTTTTGCTTTGCTTTTTGTAGAGTATGCTTTGCTTTGCTTTTTGTAGAGTATCTTGTTCATCAACTCTGCTACCAAATTTTCCAAGGTTGTCATCATCTCTCTAAATGTAGCATTTACTTCCACAAATTTTGAAGTACTTCACTGTTGGAGCTCTTTCATGCCACAACTCATATGATGTCTTTCCATACCTCTTTCGAAAAAGTACTCTGTTAAGAGTGTATACTGTTGTGAGTATAGCTTCTCTCCAGTAAACCTCTGGTAAGTCTGCTTCTTTAATCATTGTTCTAGCTGCTTCTTGAACTGTCCGGTTCATTCTTTCTACTACACCATTCTCTTGTTGTGTTCTAGGGGCAAATAGTTCTCTTTGAATGCCATGTTTCTCACAGAAATTGTTGAATTCATTAGAAGTGAACTCTCCTCTATCAAATCTTAAACACTTGATTCTTCTGTCAACTTCATTCTCAACTCTTGCCTTAAATATCTTGGTTTTTTCTAATGCCTCTGATTTTTCTCTTAAAAATGTCACCCAAGTTAATTTGAAATAACCATCAATTAAAGGCATGAAATATCTCTCACCTTGTAAGCTTCTTGTTCTGGTTGGACCACATAGGTTAGTGTGTACTAGATCCAATAATCCAGTAGATGATTGTTCTTTTCCTCTAAACAATTCTCTTGTCTACTTTCCTTCTTGACATCCTTCGCAGATAATACCATCTGGTTTGGTCAATCTTGGCAAATCTCTAACTGCACTAGTTGAACTTATCCTTACCAAATTGTCAAAGTTGATGTGGCACATCCTCCGATACCAGAGCCAACTGTCATTAAACTGTGATAATAAGCATCTCTTTATAGCTCCTAGTTGATACATGTTCCCACTTGTTCTTTTTCCAACTGCAATAACAAATCCAAATCTCTTCTGGATCTCACAACCATCATCCTAAAATACAACATTATAACCATTTTTGCACATCTATCCAACACTCAACAAATTATGATATAAACTCTTCACATAGTAAACATTGTCAATGTTATGTTTTCCATCAAAGGTAATAGAACCAATTCCAACAATCTATGCCATTTGATCATCTCCAAACCTAACATAACCACCATCATATTTTTCAAGTTTTACAAACTTACTTTTATCACCAGTCATATGATTTGAACATCCACTATCAATCACTCATCACTACTTCTAACATGTAATGCAATTTTAGTGTGAACATTAGATTCCAGACAAATGCTAGAGATATCAAATCTAGGTTCATCTTTTTCCACCAAAAATAAACAATCTTCTTGATTTGATTCATCATTTGATATACTGGCATTTTCATTGACATGATAGGCCTTCTTATTGAATCTTTTAAACTTTTGTCTTGTTCCTTTTTCCAGACACCTAGTTGCTAAATGACCAATCTTTCCACATCTAAAACATTTAAGAGGTAACATACCTTTGTATTTGTCAATACCTTTCTTCAGTTTTCTTGTACAGTTTGCTTCCAACTAGTTTGAATTGTGACTATCCAGATCCTTTTCTGTCTATGTGGCTTTAAAGGCTATTTCAGATTTCTCCTTCTCTTTTCCAAATTTCCTCATCTTAGAAGCGGTCAAAGTGTCAAAGAGTTGCTCTCTGGTGAATTTCTTCGGATCATAAACTTCCTCAATAGCTAAGATCTTGTCACTGTAGCTTTCCGGTAAAGTCATGAGACTCTTCTCCATAACATCTTCATCTGTCAGAGTACCGCCTTGATTTTTTACTTCATTTATTGCACTCTCAACTCTTTGAAAGTAGTTTGCTATATCTTCACTTTTCATTCTCAAGTTTTCGTATCTACCCTTAGCTACCAAGTTCTTTGATAATTTGACTCTATAATTTCCTTTATAGATCTCTTTCGACTTTTCCCAAACTTCATAAGCAGTGTTCAATGAAATAACTTTTATTAACTTAGTCTTTGCTAAAGCACTATAGATTCCATACCTTTCTTTTTCATTCTCTTCATAGGCTGAAATCTCACCCACTATAGTAGGACCATTTGCCGGTGCAACATATTTTGTCTCAACAACTTTCCAAGTATTGTAGCTTAGGGAAATCAGGTAACCTCATTTGCACTTTTTCAGAAATTGTAGTTGGATCCATCAAACACAAGAATTGTCAGTTTGTGCACCATTGAATCTACCTCAAACGGTTAAGCTCTTCTTCGAGGAGCCAAATCTCTGATACCAATTGTTGAACAGTTCGGATAACTAAGAGGGGAAGTTAATCAATTATCATAAAACAATTTTCTTAATCTTAATTGATCTGGAACAATCTTAATTCAATCAGATAAGTAAAATAGATATGAACATGAAAGCACATAAGATGTAATGTCCCCTTTTTAGCGTGACCATGACTATGGATGGATTAGTCTATCATGTGACCCTCATAGGCTAATGGGGTTGGACAGAGGGTCTCTTTCAGTGGGCATCTACTTCAAGATCAGTATGCTTTGGTTTGGCTTTCGTTTGGCGTCATTTGGACTTCATTGCGATACTTTTGCCACGTTTACTATTAATAGTAAGCTTGATGTTGTTCGAGAAGGACCCTTTCTAATTTTGGAAAGTGCATCTGGTCATGTGGGGAAATAATAGGTATGACTCTTGTTTCAGACAACATATTTAAAAGATACGTATTTTGGGAGTTATTATTATTTTAGTGGCCAAATTATTATTAAATTATTAAATGGCTTATTATAAAGTTATAATTTAACTTTATAATTTCACTTAAGTTGAGGGTTGAGTCATCATTGGAAGGGGCCATTTATTCAATTAATTCATGGAAGCTTAAGCCAAGGTATTAATTAAAGTATTGGAGTAAATGAATTATTAAAAGGAAAAAAGAATATCTTTTATCCCACATTGGTAAGGAATGTGTTTGAGCTCTCACAAGAAAGAATTAAAAGGGACATAAGAGCTCATTCTCATATATGGAATTGATTATTTTTGTGCTTTGATACTTGGTGAATTTTATGAGTTTCTCTAGCAAGGGTTCTGGTGGTACCCCAAATTTTGAGAGTCCAAATCCATTATCAATAAGCAAGTTTCTCCATACTAAAAAAATCAAAGGAAGCTTTATGACACAAATAAATAGAACTAACTAATCGAAGCCTTCAGAAAATGCTGGAATTTTGACTTGCTGCAAAGACGATGCCGACAGAGCCTGAAGATGGTCACATTTTAAAAATCTAAAAACGACCCAATTCGGGAAATCAAATTTCCTATCTCCAGTAAAAATTTTAGCTTTCCACAAGGTGTTTTGGTTTTTCGACTAGACCCAAATCCGAAAGTTAGGTAGTTATTTTTTAGTTAGTTTATTGTTTTTCAAAATAATTTGTACTAAGGGTTGTGTCTTTTCACCCTAAAGAGGTGTGAAAGCCACTCAAACACATATATATACATAATGTAAAATGTAGAGAGAGGGACAGATTAAAATAAGCAATTAGAAGAAGAATATTTGTAAGGGAAGATGTAAATATTAAACCATGACTTTAATATAAATTTTAATATTATATTTTAATAATAAATAAAAGGCTCTTTTGTTTATTTTCAAGGCAAAGAGATTGCAACTAAAATGTGGATTCGTCCTTTGTGATCAATAAATAGATTATTGAATTGTTCCAATAGAGTTTTATTGTTGCATTGGATATTTTCTTGCATTCTTTGTTCGACAATCAGGATAGTGTGAAATATATATGTGTTTCCTTATCTCTATCTAATCGGACTTCCAGCCGGAGAAGTTAAAATCCTTTTGGACTAACGGAGAATTTCATATAAGAGTTGTCTTTTGCAGAGCTTAGGAGTAATTGATGATATTTAAAAAAATATTGTCTCATAAAGTTGTATGTAATAATCCTTGTTATAGTTGACTCTATCGCCCGGATAAACAAAGGCACTGGTCATTTAAAAATCATTGGAATATAATTATTGGAGTTATTAATTGAAGTTATAAACCTTACACAAACATTCAAATCATTTCAAGCAATCACATAACTTTATATTGATTGAGCTTGAGGATTTTGCCAACCGCAGAACTCACCAAGTCTAAATTCGCTATAGAAAATCCTTGAACAAAGTGATCATGTTCGAGGTGAAGGTTTACCCGCCCTAGGTGTAGCGAAGCTAAAGTGCAGGGAAATTTAGATTATTTCCGTTTGTTGGCCAGAACTGATTTGGAATCCTATTGGAGAATTGGCAGGCTCTTGGATTTCCAATCTGTGGTTTTGGGAACCAACAGATTGGCGACTCTACTGGGGAGTTGTTGTGACAACATTATTCAGAATTTATGGTGATCAGAGAGTTAGACTCTACTGGAGACAAAACTCGGAATCAATTGTATGATTTTGTCCTTCTTATGAAGAAGGTGGCGACTCTATTCAATAAGATTTCAGTTGGTAACTCTACTAAGGGAGAAGATTCAGAAGGAAATGGTAGATAGCTTTTTCAAATGTATCGATCATTTCAAAGAAAGCCTTTTATTCCAGATGGCATCAGACCATTGGATTTTAGCAATTTTGATTATGAACCTAGCAAGTTATCCCCACAACTTTCAAAACTTGTACCAAAGTTCCATGGAGAATGGGATGAATTAGCACTTCCGCATTTGGATGAGTTTTATACATTTATAGAGGATTGTGAAATTTGTGCAGAGGATCAGGTAATGAAGCTATTTGTCAGGACATTAAAAGACAATGAGAGACAAGCATATGAATCATTACCTACACAAAGTATTTCATCTTGGAAAGAATTTAAACAATGGTTCCTATATGAATTCCATGATGCAAGCGATGAAGATAACATGTGTTATGAACAATGTGAAGACCAAAGCTACAGCATGGAGGAGGATCTTAGCATGTCTCCACTTGATGCCTTTTTCAATTTGGAAAGGTATGAAGGTGAATCTACGATACAGTTGTTCATGAGGATGTGTGATTTTTATCAAGAGATACCTTCAGAGGTCAAACCTTCATCTCATGAAATATGCAATAAAATATATGAATTAGGGATTGCTCGTGACTCTCGGTCATGTAGTTTTTTAAAGTATATATATGTGATGAAATAAAGGCAAAAGATAATGAATACAACATGAAACATACAAGAGATGAGGCCCTGGATTCTGATGAAGAAGAAATTCTGAATCAGATGGAACAATATTCCGTCCAAGATGAGACTTGTGTGGAAATGGATATAAAATGTTATGAACAAGAAGAAAGCTATATGGAGGAAGAATCTCATATATCTCCTCTGAATGAATTTCTCAATTTGGAAAGACAAGAGGGTGAGTCCACAGCCTGTTGTTCATAAGGATGATGGGTTTCTATTTGGAGATACCATTAGATATCGCACCTTCAAGCAGGGAATTTCTAAGAAGGCTTTATGATTTGGGGGTCTCTTTAGATGACCCTAATTTGAAGCTCCTTTTTCAGAAAGTAAAAGAATATAATTAATGCAACATGAAACATACAAATGATGTTTCAGATCCAAATAGAGAAGAAATTTTGGACCAGGTTGGAGAAGAAACCACCCATGATAAGATAGCAAATATCAGTGAATGTAAAAATGAGGAAGAGGATTATCTCAGTGTGGAAGAGATTTCAACCTTGTTAGACATAGAATATCATAAACATATTGAGAGAAATGGTCCAAATTTTTTCTCAATCCACCACAGTAGACAAGTTAATGAATCAATACATATTCAGGGCGTACTAGATGAAGGATGTGATAATTTCCAAGAATCAAATAGTGGAGATGAAATAGAATTGCATACGGTGTATGAACAGGAGGAAGCTTCGGGAGATAATGTTAATGAAGATATTAGTCTTGTTGATGAAAAACTTGATGATCCAAATGAAAGCTCTCAAGAAAGCATGTCTAAATTCTCTATGTTCCTAAATCCGTTGTTTGAAGAAGAAGAAGAAGAAGATATGTCTGAGTTCTCTATGTTCTTGAATCCATTATTTGAAGAGAATTTTCTATGCGATCAAGTCCATCAACATCACGATGAAGATAGAAAACCTAATGATACTTTTGAAGATGATGAAACTCAAGATATGTGTGGAGAGGGGTATTCAGAAGGTGAAACATGCATTAGTTCATCATATGAGCAGAAGTTGTATCAAACTTGTGAGGATGAGATGGAATCAAACAGGCATAATGAGGAGAATGTGTTAAAGAATAGTTCTGAAAATTTTCCAAGTGTTCTATCTGATCAGATTCTTGACAAAAGTGAAGTAATATTTCCTGAATATGAATTATCTTCAAAAACTTCTTGTGAGGAAAAACATATTGAGTATGGAGCAAATTATGTGCAAGAAGACATAACTGATCAAATACATAGGGATTCTCCATTCACCAAAGACCACAATGATGAAGCAATAAATATTGTCCATAGGGATGATGCATCTAATACAAAAAAGGATAAGATGTTGGGGCTAAAAAATTATGGAATTTATTTATTTTCAAATACTCTTACTGATAAAGAAAGGACCAATTCTGATTCTAAGCAAGTGATAAAGGGAAAGCATACCATGATCAGAAGGAATGAGTTGTTACATGATCAGAATCAAGTGTTCGATAGAGGAAAGGATCAATGTTCACTTTTGGGGGGCCTGGGGCCACCCAATTTTACTTTGCATCAGATTAAGTATGGATACTTGGTCTGCTTCTCCAAAGATAGCTGGAATCTCACTATGCTCACAGAGAGCATACATCCCCAAAAAGAGTCACTGGTGGTACCCTAAATTTTGAGAGTCCAAATCAGTTTTACAAGACTCAGACTCACCTTGGACTCGGCAAGCTAGATTCGGGCTCGGACTTGGACTCGGCGCCCGAACTCGGCAAGGACTCGACAAATTGAAAAACTCAAGAAATTCAAAGATTTTTAAGGATTTAAAACTTTTTTCATGCATCATTCAATCAATTAACATCAAAGACACAATAATTGAGATAAGTAGAAGCTACTTTGCACACATAAACAAATTTACATTGATCACATAAGTATAAATGCAAATTTCTGAAGGAAATAAGTTAACTGTTAAACTAGTTACTATATAACACATTAGAAATCTAAAATATAAATAGTGTCATTGTCAAAAGTCTACAATATTCATGGAATATGAAATCCATGGAATGAAAAGTTCAAAACATATATCAAAATAAAAGCTAGAGCCTAGAAGACTAAGGCCCTATGTCTTCCTACGTGTACACCTAAGATAGGTCATGGAATATTTTGCAGCCATCTTCTGTCCCTGTGTCTGAGGCTCAACCTCAGTGGCATCCTCATCCTCCTCATAATCATCATCATCCTCAGACCCCTCACTCTCAGCCTCAGGGTCCTCCACTAGGTGTCCTCGCGGTTTAGCCAATCCATTTGCTAATCTATTTTCTAAAACCCCTATATTCTTCTCCCAAGCCTTTTTCCTCTCTTCTAAGTCTTTGCAAATGATGGAATGACCTTTTTAGGTCTTAGAATCATTAGAAAATCCTTGTTCCAGCTTCAATTTTCCCTAAAAAAGCCAGGACAAGTTGTGGGAGATAACACTGCTGAAGGCATGCTTAATCCTGAAATTTGGCTGTCTGGAATTTTTTGAAAACCCCCAAAATCTAGAATCTGCATTTTAACTCCTATGAAGTTGAAACCTATCTCAAACATCCTAGAATGTATTTATACAAATATAACTTAAAGTATAAGAAATAAATAAATGTCACTTATACTTAAATGTTATATTTGTATAAATCCTCCTGCCTCGAAGCTGAAAAAATGACCACGTCTGAATAAAAAAATTTATTTTTTGCTTCTTGGATGTGGCTGGACGCACCAACTCCAGGCCACGAGACTCGACGAGCCCTTCAGACTCGCCTAGGACTCGGCCGAGTCCTGGTGTCAGGTCAGTTTGCCTCTGCGAGCCTAGCTCGGCTCAGGACTCGCCGAGTCCTGCCAGGACCCGCCGAGTCTTGTAACTCTGGTCCAAATCCATTATCAATAAGCAAGTTTCTCCATACTAAAAAAATCAAAGGAAGGAAGCTTTATGACACAAATAAATAGAACTAACTAATCGAAGCCTTCAGAAAATGTTGGAATTTCGACCTGTTGCAAAGATGATGCCGACAGAGCCTAAAGATGGTCGCATTTTAAGAATCTAAAAATGACCCAGTTCGGGAAATCAAATTTCCTATCTCCAGTAAAAATCTTAGCTTTCCACGAGGTGTTTTGGTTTTTCGACCAGACCCAAATCCGAAAGTTAGGTAGTTATTTTTTAGTTAGTTTATTGTTTTTCAAAATAATTTATAATAAGGGTTGTGTCTTTTCACCCTAAAGAGGTGTGAAAGCCACTCAAACATATATATATATACATAATGTAAAATGTAGAGAGAGGGACAAATTAAAATAAGCAATTAGAAGAAGAATATTTGTAAGGATAGATGTAAATATTAAAGCATGACTTTAATATAAATTTTAATATTATATTTTAATAATAAATAAAAGGCTCTTTTGTTTATTTTCAAGGCAAAGAGATTGCAACTAAAATGTGGATTCGTCCTTTGTGATCAATAAATAGACTATTGAATTATTCCAATAGAGTTTTATTATTGCATTGGATATTCTTGCATTCTTTGTTCGACAATCAGGATAGTGTGAAATATATGTGTTTCCTTATCTCTATCTAATCGGACTTCCAGCTGGAGAAGTTAAATTCCTTTTGGACTAACAAAGAATTGCATATAAGATTTGTTTTTTGCAGAGCTTACGAGTAATTGATGATATTTAAAAAAATATTGTCTCATAAAGTTGTACGTAATAATCCTTGTTATAGGTGACTCTATCACTCGGATAAACAAAGGCACTGGTCATTTAAAAATCATTGGAATATAATTAGTGGAGCTATTAATTGAAGTCATAAATCTATATACTTCCTTTTTGCAAGCATCTAATTGATTATTGATAAACCTTACACAAACATTCAAATCATTTCAAGCAATCACATAACTTTATATTGATCGAGTTTGAGGATTTTGCCAACCGGAGAACTCACCAAGTCTAAATTCGCTATAGAAAATCCTTGAACAAAGTGATCAGGTTCGAGGTGAAGGTTTACCTGCCTAGGTGTAGCAAAACCTAAAGTGCAGGGGAATTTCGATTATTTATGTTCGTTGGCCAGAACTAATTTGGAATCCTATTGGAGAATTGGCAGGCTCTTAGATTTCCAATCTGTGGTTTTGAGAACCAATAGGTTCCAAGGAGCCATTGCAAGTTTGGAAGCCATTATTACTAAGTTTTGAGGTGCTGAAAGATTGCACTGAGATTGCTGGTTGTGCTAGCCATTGTTCTACATCAGCCTTTCAGAGGTTTGTGCATTTACAAGGTTCTTATCTATTTGGGGATCAATTTGAAGACATTTAATTCCAGATTGAAAGAGTTTTGTGAGCAGTCATCTCCAGATTTTATGCTCTTCTTTCCTTTAGCTAGTATGTGCCTATAATATGCAAGATTGATCATCATTTTGAGAACATATATTAGTAGTGTTTGGGGGTTTATTGTGCAATTTATCCATTGAATACATAGGACGATCAGATTATTGTTGTTTGCTGCAAGTTGAAAGACTATACCAAACATTCATAGCCACGTCCCAGCCATCAATGAACCCACATGCTCATTGTGGGAAGAATCGATCTCTTTAGAAGGCTGTTTGGTGCTTGTTTTAGAGGTATTTGACATCTTTTATCATTGTTCACTGATTCTAGGAAGAAATTACACATTTTTTGATCTGAATAAACATTCAATAATCTGGAAAAAGCTACAAAAGTCACCATTAGTGCCCAGATTTACAAATAAATGGTGTATTCTTCATTCCAGGTATGAATCTTTGCAAAGAATTGTTGTACTTGCCATCTGGTTGTATATTTTGAACTGTTGGGTAAAAACTAAATAAATAAATTACATTTGTAACAACAGTGACATAATTTTCATTAATTAGTTATATTTCATCGTACTTGCAATTTGCTTCATTTGTATCACTTTCACATTGCAAAAACTTTCAAAATTCAAGGAAACATCATCAATTGCATTGGTTAGAACTATTGGAGTTCTTACAATGGTATCAGAGCTTGCAAGCAAAGTGTTTGATAAATTGTCAAACATCCAAAATTGAAACAACTTATTTTTTCAGAGTTAGAACCTGCAAGGGTTCTAACATAAGAACACCATACACAATGAACATCATATTTTTATGTGGAAAACCCAAGATGGGAAAAACCACGGAGAATGCTAATTCTCAAATCTGAAACACCAATTAAGATAACACCGGTTAAGGTGATTTTTGCAAGGGTGGCTCACTGCCAAGTTGCTTACTGCAGGTGGACTCACTACTCGGCTATTACAGCCAATAGTAAAAGGCTCACTGCCAAAAGACGAATAATGAAAGGGAATAAACCACATAAATAACTGTCACCAACTGCAATACCAGAAGAACCCAACAGTCTGTTGCCTCCAATTGCACACTTTCTCATACATAACAATATCTAGATTTGTCTTTTCAGACTCGAATCCTTTCACATGTACATACCAACATTGAACAGAATTATCTCTTACTTATACCATTCTATGCCTTCATAATCTTCTAAGTCGGTCAAACACAATTTGATTTAGGTCACCACAAAGCATTCCCACGATGGAAAGGAATGAAATGTGGACCACACAAAAACTCCTCGCTCAAAACAACATGCTACCCATTTACCATAATATCCGGAGCCAAAGAATAGGATTTATAAGTTACAATGCATATAATGTTTCTAGAGCACGTTAACCAATTTCCAGATCAGTCCGGATCCAAAAAGGTGTATGACCCCAAAAAGTGTTTCTCATTATGTTGAAATATGAATGGGACCAGGATAAACATGGACAAAGAAAGATCATTACAACACAACATTTGGAGCATGCCAATCCAGATCACCAGAGCATTAAAATAGAACCACATCCAATCAGCCAAGATAAGTTGACATCAATGACGACCATTAATGACAACAGCAACACATTCGCAACAATGTCCAACAAAGATCATCATTTGCTTCAAGTTCAACATCATTTGGACCACAAGTAAATACAGTGCCCTCCCACTAGGTGCATCATGTGCGAATGTCTCATCATCATCTGTAGAGACTCTAGCAAGCTCTTGAATAGATGCATCCAAGTTGGTACACTCAAGGATTACATCCTAATGCTCTGTTGACCCATCCTTGTAGTGTTGTTTCTCATGTGATAGAAGATACAAATTGGAATGAACATAAACCAAGTCTTCTCTTTTTTTTCAGCAAACCAGTTCCACTTCATTGAGTGGATAAAGGAGTATGTACTCCTATTCCATTCAACATAAAAACTGCAACCTATTCAAATTGCTGAGAAAACCAGCACAACTTTTAAAGGAATCCAAAATAAATCAAATAATGTTTTAAAAACAACACAATTCTAAAAAATAAAAAATACTTGTGGTAGAATCTTGATTGTAAGAGGTTGGAGGAACTAATAATCTTGTCGGGATGTACCACCATGCACAACTATCTACAATGTATTGGTTGTTAATAGCACAAGAACTATTATCTCGTCCTAAGATAACCAAATTGTTTCCTAACATGTTCCACCACTTTCAGATCTGAGAATAGTCTAGTGAATGCTCGTTTGTACCCATTAGCAACTTCACTATCTCTATGGTAAATTTCTCCCTGGCAAAGCAAGTATCTGAGTGCTATAGTATTTTTGAGATAATGCATATGCAAGGAGGTGCAATGGTGTGTTCATTTTGTTCCAACGATGATGAGTGATTTTTCCATCCATTTGAAAAATGTTTCTTTGGGGTCATTCACTTTTGTGCTATTATGCCCTTTATTTTTCCTATCATGGAATCCATGCTATCATAGATTTTCCCCAAACGTGGTGTATCTGTATCAAGCTATTAGCAAACTTGATCATACTAATGACAAGCTTGGTAAAATTTAAGACATATACCGTATGAGCCCACCAATCGTCATTCAAGATCAATGACCTGACCTTTTGGGTCCTCTCTAAAATTGATTGCCTCCAAACACTCCATTGGTTACTAATAACCATGGCATCCAATGCCTCTCCCACCTTAGAAAGCCGTCTCAATATGATTATGCAAATTAGGTCTTAGAAACCTAGGATCATGTAAAAAATATGTTAACAACATCAAAACATATTATATACATATCAAACATGGCATAGATAAAATTAAATAAATAAATAAAATTTAGCTTCAACAATTCCAACCTTGAGAAAGTCTTGAAAATGCCCTGTGACATATGGTGGTTTGTCACACAAACATTAGAATCTCCTCACCCCCTTGGTATATATCTTTCACCCACTCTATTTAAATGTAAATTGCTTGCATCACCAAGTTAAGGGAGTGGACGGTGCATGGTGTCCAAAAAATGTGGTCATACCTTTACTCAACTAAAGCACCTACAACCTTGCAAATTTTTGCATTGTCTATAATTAATTGGACAACATTTTTAGGACCCACCATCTCTCTGAACTCAATGAGGATTTTAGAAATGAATTATGCATCTTTGATTTGTCCCTCACAATCAATTGCCTCCAAAAACATTGCCCCTTTGGAGGACACTACAATAACAATTATTAATAGATAGTTTTTGCAATCTTTTTATCCATTAGAAACAACAAAAACTTCTATTTAAATCCAAGAATCCCTCATTGGTTTAAGTGAAATCTCTACAAAATTCTTTTCTCTTGCCAATACACCTTTTCATATCTAAGACTTGTGAAACTAGGTGTACTATTGATTGTCACCGCCATTTCCACCAATATGGTGATCTCACCAAGTTGATAGGAAGCCCATTGGCATAAATGCAATCTACAACTTTTTCCTTTGCAATGTATGTTGTTTCATTTTTAAATGCCTTGTCCAATGGCCCTCTTTTGCGAGAAGGATCAAGATCTACTACTTGGATAGAGGGAGTCTCGAAGAAAGGATGTAGGGAGGCCATTATGGTTGAGAAAATGTAGGTAAAGGCATTGATTTTTTCTTTGTTGAAGGATGAGATCTTAGTTTTCCTCTTTCAACCATAGCATCAACTTCTTCTTGTTCTCTAACGAATGTCCCAATTCTTTCAGCAGACAACCCCTTGTTACCTGGCCCTTCACATACTCTAATATTTTTCCTATCAGGGCCTCAAAAGAAGTCTCGACAATATGAGCTCTTAAAGTTGGTTTTATGCAAATTACAATTCCAAAGGTATCCCCAACCTCCTAAAAGTTGTGCATCATCATAGTATGTCTCCATAAAGGAGATGTTTTATCAATTTTATATTTTTTGTTTGCGTCGACACCCACTGAACTTGAATTACTATCCGTTCTTGCAATATGATTTTACTATTATAAGAAATTATACAATTTTAAATTAGAAAAAAAATAAAACAAATGCAAGCCTACAATATGTACAATCTAAAAAGTGTTCAAAATGAAGATAAAAAGCATTATAACAAATAGTAGAACTTGTTTCGTTTTGAAAAAAAAAATGAAAACATTCATCAAAATCTTGAAAAAAAATGTTAGAAGACTAGGGAAAATACTTACCTTATATGATTAAATCTCCTTTGTGCAAGCTACCTTTCGTCCTTTGACATTCCTCAATCAAACACCTTCGAAAAAACCAGCTACCCTTCAAAATGCCAAAATGAGAAAAGAGAGAGTGAAGAAAGCAAAATGTTTTGTCTAGGGTGAAATGATGCTTTTAGAGGCATTTGAAGATTTCAATGGGAAAAAGTAAAAAAAATACATTTTTTGAATGTGGTTTGGATGCTTTTTGGCCTTGGGACCCATGAATTCACTATGGGTTCACTCTAGGTACACTCAAGTTGTGCCCCGAACGAACGTTCATGTGGGTACTTGCTCACATACCCACAGGGAACTTAGTTTGTCCAAGGCATACCTTTAGGCAAACCAAGTGCAGGTGTGGAGAACAAAATGCACGAAACCCTGCAACATAGGGGAAACCCTTGTATTTATAATATGTTCTATACCCACAAGGAAGCCTAAGCATACTAGCAGATTTCAAGACTAAAATGACAAAGTTGGTGGAAAATTTGAACCATAGCCTCTAGTTGGGATCACATTTGTACAACAAAGGGGATTCTTGCATTTGTGCATAAGGTAACTAAGCCAAGGTAGGTACGTTAGCACCTAAAAAGGATTTTAAAGGGTTTGACCCTGCCCTTTTTGGCATAGGGATCTTGCATCTAAGGTCGCAGTTTTAAATGTAGGTTTAGGAAGTTTGTTTGGGGGTCATTCCCTCATAAAAGTAAGATATATCTTGGGGTTTGGACATTTTTCTTGAAAGGAGATGCTTTGTTGTGTATAAACCCTTGGGACAAGCACATAGCTCCTTGGACACTAAAAAGGTGCCAAATTTGCTAAACCAATTAGGATCTAATAGTCAACCACATGTTTTTGCCTTTGCGTGCATTTATAATTATTCCAAGAATTTTATGAAAATGCAAAAGACTAGTGTGTTGTTTTATGCATGAGGATTGTCTTGTATCCTTTGTGAAAGCTTGTTGAACCTCTAATGGTTGTTCTAGGTATTGTAAAATCAATTGTTGAACAACATTCCTTTTCTTTTCTTACAATAGTTATAGTTGTGGGTGTAGAGTTACTTCTGCAAAATGTACACATGGCAACCTATTTTGATTTCATGTTCAAAACCAATATGATGGGTTGTTAATTTGAGCCTATTTATTTGGGTATGTGCTTTCTTTGTGAGCAACCCATGTATTTGGATTTATGGAAGGACAAGAGGGGGTAACCAAAACAACTGACACCAAAATGGAGTGTTCTAAGGGGATGTCCCTACTGCCAACTATTTTATGGCATACTATTTTGTGCACACAAAGGGTTTTAAGGGTATGGCCCTATCAATATGGTTGTTCTTTAAAGCACTGAGATACATGAAGGGTATTGAGGGGATAGTTTTACCATGAGGAATATTTGCAATATCATTTTATGTAGAGAATTCCAAGAGGAAGGCCCTGTCAAATGAGCTACTTTTACCATAGTTTGTAGACTAGGACTTGAAGAATACTCAACAAGCTCAAAACTTTTGGCTCGGTGTAAACTTAGCAACTTAAACCACGAGGAAGGGCTAGTAGATTCTAAAAAACAAGAACCATGGTAAAGTGCTGGCAGATTTTAAAGAAACTTGATGATAGGGGGTGCAAAGAGAAAATGCATGTTTTTTAGCAAAACAAAATGTGTGAAAAATGTAAAGTGCTGGCAGATTTTAAAGAAACTTGATGATAGGAGGTGCAAAGAGAAAATGCATGTTTTTTAGCAAAACAAAATGTATTTTAACCAGTGTTTTACCTACATCGACACTTTTGATCACATTTTGCCTATGTAAAAATTCACGAGTTAAACTTGTAAGAACTCTTGTTAGTAAAAAAGTACTCGTAGATTGTAAACTATGACTTTAAAAGTTTAAAATACAAATTTGAGTTGCGATATTGCTATCAGGATTCAACAATGTAGTTTTTTGAGTCAAACTCAGTGACTCGTGTTTCATGAGTAGTGGTTCACAAGAACCCATCTCTCATGAGAATGAATGGAACACTTAGTACTCATTGCATCTAGGTGATGCTCATAGAGGTGAAGCACCTAGACTTCTCGAGAGGTCACCCATCCTAGTACTACTCCAGCTTGAGCGTGCTTAACTACGGAGTTTCCTCCATGGTTAAGCCCACTTTGCTTGTAACCCCATTTGCACAACCTTCGGCAAGTGTTGTACCTTATGAACCATTCATTAGAAAGCCCCTTAAGCTCATCAATTGATAAGTAGGAGATATTTTCCACAGCAAATCAAATTGTGATTTTGCTACCAGGATTCAACTATGTAGTTTTTTGAGTCAAATGGGGTTGCAAGCAGAGTGGGCTTAATCATGGAAGAAACTTTGTGGTTAAGCACGCTCAAGCTGAAGTAGTATTGGGATGGGTGACCTCCCGGGAAGTCCCGGTGCTTCACCTCTCTGAGCATCACCTAGATGCAATGAGTCCTAAGTGCTCCATTCATTCTCATGAGAGATGGGTTCTTGTGAACCACTACTCATGAAACATGGGTCAATGAGTTTGACTCAAAAAACTACACAGTTGAATCCTGATAGCAATATCACAATTTGACTTGCTATGGAAAATATCTCCTACTTATCAACAGATTTGATTTGTTCTTGAGTTATTCTGAATGAAATTGTACCACTTTCACTCTCTGGCCAGTGTTTTAAATCTTGCAAATGTTTCTATTTTTCACTGTAGTTGCAGCACATTGCAGAGAACTTTTAGCAATTGTTGTAGGTTGCTGTAGAACATTGACGTGTCACTTCAAGATATTTTTGCATGTGATTGCAAGGCAATGTTCATGATGTCATGTGGTATTGTGTGTATGTTGCTACAAGACACTAGAAGGTTCAGTCGCAGCCATTGCAGGTGGTTGTAGGACATCATTTGGGTGTCACTGCAAAAAGCAGGTTACTATGATTTCCACCTTGCTCTTTGACACTCCAGGTGACCTTGTGTGAGACTAAACCCCATTATAAGTATTTTATTGTCATAACCTTGTGTGGCACTTGGACACCTCTGAGCACAAGGGTAAGAGAACTTGAGAGCTTGATGATACCATTACGTCAGGAGGAAAGCATTATCTCCCTCCTGATTCTTAAAGACAGTTGTTGGAAACTTAGACTCAATTGTGAAGATGTATATGTTGAGACCATGAATGCTACCATGTTAAGACCTACTGAATCAACCTTGATATTGTATATGTTCCTTGCTATTTCAATGCATTGTAATGATTTATATGGAATGGTTACCAAAGTGATTTTATAATAACTGAATTACTATTTTAAGCAGCTCATCTTCTGATTTTCGAATATATAAAATTGTTCATCTGGAATAAGATTAATATCACTGATATCTTCTATGCTTTTACTGAAATAAGAGAAGTCGGTTTTGTCATCTTCAAGTATTTGATGTTGGATTTAATAAGATGAATTTATAGGAATATAATATGCACAAACAAGACAAATTTATTATGTATATATTGCTGCAAACTAAGGACATCTTTTGTAGGATGTCATGGATTGTTTCTAACTTCCTACAGCAACTGTTGTAGGATACCATGGAGTATTCCTGTGACAACTGTAGATTGTTGTAGGATAACATGGAGCTTCCTGCAACAGCTATAGGAGGTTGTAGATGAGAAAAATTGTCTCCCCAACAGCTGCAGGTTGTTGTAGAATACTATAGAGAGATTTAGCAGTAGCTGCAAATTGCTTGAGGACACTGTGAATTGTTCTTACAATTGTTGTAGATTGTTGTAGGACACTGTGGAGTGTATGCAAAATTACTACAAGTTACTGTAGGACATTGTAGGGCGTTTCAGCAGCTGCTGCCAGTTGTTGAAGGATGTCATGAAGCCTTCCTGCAGCTGCTACATGCTTTTGTTGTTAAATGTTGCATGGGATCTCATTTGCTCATATACTAAAGATTTGACACTAAAATGCTGTTGGACTGAACCTGCAAGTTCTTCCACTATCTTCTAAGGACAAAAACACTCATTAGCTTTTCGGGTTTCAAATTTGAAAGACAATCTCTAGCTAGACAATGTGGTTTCATTAAGGAATCACTTGTGTGCAAAACGAAGTTTCCAATTTTTGAGTTTTTAGCAGTGAAATTTTTTTGTGTATTTTAGTTTGACAACTTTGGAATCTGAGTTTTGGTTTATGCAGAATTTATTGGATTTTGTGCTTGGGTAACTAGGAAAGTCCTATAGGGGAATACTATTCATTTCCAAGCTTGGCCATGCAAAATGTTTGCAGGTATAAAGGTTGTTGAATGTTATTTCCTGTGTTGTCTAGCACCATTATCTTTCATTACAGGTAGATACATCAAGAAGGAGGTTATACTGGAGGCTATTGCAAATCATTCTCTTGTCTATTTGAGTTGTACCATTCAGGGGGCTGTACCTTGAGGTGCAAGTACTAAGAAAACAGGGAGGTTTGCTTCTGCTTAAAGACATCAACCATGCTGAATATAGTCATCTTAATCATTGGAAATATGTAGCTCTTGATTGGGATTGTACTTGGGTGTTCATGAGCTTTATGGGGGGGTATACCAAACCAGTTATACCAGCTGTAACAGGGTTTCATAATCTCCTATTTTGAACGAAGTTGCATAATATCAGCAAGATTTGGCACGAATTTGAGTTGTTATGGTATATTAATTTGACTTGCATTCAAGTTAAGTATGTTGGAAGTGATTTGGAGGGGGTTCTTGATGTATTTCATGCTGTACCAGACCTGTAGCAGCGCTCAGACTAAGCTTTTCAATCCTGTGCCAGCTTCTATTGCATCATTATAAAGGTAAATTCTCATTATTTCAAGTTGGGTTTCATTATTGTGGTTCAGAACACTTTTGGAGTTTAATCAACTAAAATTCCATATCAGCTTTATTGTCTTACCAGTGTTCGATGACAGCAGAAAAATCTTGTTTGATATATTTATGTTGAGCTACATATTGTCAAACAAAAAATTAAGGGTGGTCATTACAAGTTCCCACAACTGTTTCTACAACTTCATCAACTACTCCACTTAGCAATTCACTTCATCTTGTTTATTATCTTCTTTTAGTGGATAAATAAAGGACAATTGCTATAGACCCTCCTATAGTGGTGGACTTGGACATCTATCTTTTAGATCAACCATCTCCATTTACTAGTTCCTCTTTGATGGAGATTTGTACAAATATTGTTGCAAAGATATCCCCACCACCAAATTCTTAGAAACTAGAACCAATTAAAGTCCATTTTTTTTCTATCATATACTCTTTGGAGTTAGGAGCTTTCAGCACACACCTCCACTTATATCTCTTCCGAAGGGAAGGAATGTTGTTAAATGCAAGTGGACTTTCTTCAGTTGCAAAGATATCTCCACCACCACATTCTTAGAAACTAGAACCAATTAAAGTCCAATTTTTTCTACCATATACTCTTTGGAGTTAGGAGCTTTCAGCACACACCTCCACTTATATCTCTTCCGAAGGGAAGGAATGTTGTTAAATGCAAGTGGACTTTCTTCAACATCCAATATTATCAATCTTCATCTAGTTCTAGTGCAAATCGCTAGGTGTTTGGAGGTTTCTCTGTAAGGAGACTACTCCACCCTTCTTCTCTTACCAATTTTCCTTTGGGGGGAGGTGGGAAGTTCTTTCTCTCTTTCTTTAGGGGAGATATATTTCGTTACCCACACGACACCTTGTTTGTTGGGGCCCATTTTTTATCCTCCCTAGGTTGCACTTAAGGGTGGAGGGAGAGAGGCAAGGTGGATAAGGTGGTGGAGGTGTTGGTGTAATATTTTGTATTGCACCTCTTTAATTAAGTTTACTAAAGAAAACAAGTTTTGTTCTAGGTAGCTAATAAACATGTATGTCACATTGATTGAAGGCAATCAGATGACACCAATGCCTAAGTGTTGTGAATGCTTCTAATTAGACTCAAGTCAATACTACTCCGCTTGGGCAATTGTCACTATGACTTATGTACCCGAGAAGTGGTGTGTGTGTGTGTGTTCTCAATAATGAATGAGATAGTCACATTTTATTCATATAGATAGTCAACTTTTATTCGTATGAATTGTCAAGTTTTGCTTCCATGCAGAGAAAGAGCAAATAGTAGTTAGTTTAATTATCAAAATTCTACTTAAAGCTTTTAGCATTTTGCTAAAGCAATTCTAAAATCCTACAATTCCATAGCCCGAGGGTATCCAGAATAAAGACACTAAAAGTGATTATGTGAGCTTGTTGTAACATTTCCATAGAAAGTGGTTGTTGGTGATGGGAAGGTTCTAGTTGTAAAGCTTTGTATTCTATTCTAAATAACAGATTTAGTGTGTGTTTCTGCAAATTTTCATTATAATAAAGAGATTTAAAAACTAAGATTAACTTGAATCTAAACTTATTTGAACTTGAAAACCATGAGCAATAAAATCATATTAATCAACAATGTGAAGTACACAATATAAGATTGACCAACGAAAATATTTCATAAATTACTTATTGCAATCACAAGATACCTGTTTTGGTGGTCTAAATTGGATTCCAATATTTAAAGTTAGTTTTTCTGCAGAATTGCAAATGATTGTCTGGTAATCATACTATTACAAAATTAAAATTTTATCTCTTTTCAAAAACATGACAAGCTCTTTAGGATAGTTGCAAAGAAAACATGGGAAAAAAATGCATATTTAAAAAGTTCAAGTTATAGCCATCCTAACTACTAGAAGAGTCAAGACATTTGTGAATATTGTGAGCAATATTAAGAGCATTTGGCAGTAAAAATCAATGTGCAATTTACAATAAAAGAAAAATACAAAAGCTAGGTGCACAAAGATGATTACTGGATTCTTGTACAGGCATTTCTGATGTGTCAATATCATTGTATCCACCTGCATTCTGCTCAACTGTTGCAGCACCATAATCCTTTCCTCGTCCTCTACCACTACTCTGACCTGAACCACGGCCCCTTTCCCAATTCGCATCACTAGTATATTCACCACCAAATTTGCCATTCCCTGGAATAGGGACATTCTCATCATCACACTCAACAAAGATGTGCACTTAGATGATCAAGAACCTGATGAGAATATTTCCAAAGACACTATTTTGAAACAAGCTACTTACCTCTTCCTCTACCTTTCCCCCAAGCGCCACGTACCCTGCCTCTTCCTCCATGCGAGCCCTCTACAGAACGAATGAGGAAGGAATTGCATTTATGAGTAGAATACTCCAATAAGATAAAGCCCAACTAAACAATCCAAGAAATACTTTCAAAGTTATAACTACCTCCTTCATACTCGAATTCAATCCATGGTTTAACTTGATCTTCTGGCAGAGGTGGCTGATACCTGAACAAAGAAAAGGCATTTAGCCACCTGAAAATAACTTGTAAAACAAAATACAGCAAAGAGGAACAGACAACAGAAGAAACAACGATACATCATCATTTACCCAGTTGAGCCTGTGTCCAGCTCTTTGGTAGACAGAGTAATTGTAATCATAGAGACATGTCGTGTAGTTTCAAGCCTGTAAGCAACAAGCCATTAGTCAAAAAGCAAAAAACTAATTTTATAATATTAATGCCAATTCATACCAGTAAAGGTCAGTGTTCCTGTAGGAAATCTTTCCAGATTATAAAAACAAAAATAGAAATTTGGCAAATAATGCTTACGGGAGAAGCCCCTCCTCTAGAGGCTCCCATGTATCAGTAATATCAGTTGATCCAATGCTTGTATTTTGATGAAGACCAGCAATCCTTCTCTGCAGGATAAGAATATGTGCAGATTAACAAATTGCATATATCAAAAAACATTTCATGAGAATCATTGCACCTGTCCAATTGTGCTATGAAGCCTAAAGTCCAATTCCTGATTTATTTAAATTTTGATCCTAACAAAAGACAAGTATAACCATGAATTACCTTGATTAATTCGGCAATTGTCACAGTTTTGTTAATCGCTCTTCCCATAGCTTTCAGGACTATTTCAGATGATCCTTTATCCTTTAACATAAAGCAGATTTTACTAGCACAAAATTTGTCCAGGAAAAAAACATGAAAAACCTTACATACAGTAACAGAAAACTGAAAAATACACAGAAGCATAAATATACAATATAGGTGGTGTATATTAAATATGCTAAAAGCAAAATACTGAAATAAATATCATGCTTTAGAGAAGAACAATCTCTAAATATCCTGCAATACACTGTGTCCGCCGTATGCACCTATACATAGCAGGAGGTAATGACAAGCATTCATACCAGAAGCCACATGACAAAAAAATAGTTAATTACATTCAGATCTACACTTTAAAGCGTAATCAACATCATGAGTTCACAAAAAACAAATATCATAGTAAATTTAACTTGTTAAGCAATTTGCAACATTGGATGACAGTTCACTGCTCTCTCCATTGCTCTCATGTGTACCATTTCATCCGATTCTCTGCCTTAACAACTGACAAGTTAAGATTGAATGTTATGCAAATTATTTAGGGAAGCAGTCAAATATAAAACTTCACCTTCCAGAAGATACAGAGGATAAAAATTGTACCAAATGAGTCATTATATCACATGAATTCTATACAAAGCAAATCAGAAACAAGCCTAAACACACTTGAGGAAGATTGCCATCTAAAACATCTGCAATAAACAAAGTTTACACATTCTTATGAAATTTTTTAAGGATGAGGACAAATTCATTTACTGAGGCCCATTATAGGGAACTTGATCACTAGTTTACAAATACATCTCATGACAAATTACAGTGCTTGCACCAATGTCAATATATCATAAGACACGATATAAAGGTATCAGAAGGAAAACATCTCACCAACACAAAGGCATCAAAGAAAAGTATGAAACCAATGCAGAAGAAAACAATAGTTATTGCATACATGAGGAAGATTGGCATCTAACACATCTGCCATAAACAAAGCTTAGACATTCTTATGAAATTTTTTATGGATGAGGACAAATTCATCTCTGAAAAATATATTTACTGAGGCCCATTATAGGGAACTTGATCACTAGTTTACAAATACATTTCATGACAAATCACAGTGCTTGCACCAATGTCAATCTATCATAAGACGCACTATAAAGGTATCAGGAGGAAAATGTCTCTCCAACACCTATAAGGCATCAAAGAAATGTATGAAACCAACACGGAAGAAAACAATAGTTATTGCATACTTGGACATTCGGAATTATAAGAGTAAATTAATAACCTTCAAAATAAGTAATTTAAGCACTGTCATAGGTAAGTAGTGCTAGAGATGACTGAAATGTATTTTAATTATACTGCAGAATCAACAAAAATAACATGACTCGGGGAAAGCAATTTATGATTATTAATTTAACATCTTTCAGAGAACAGTGCACAGCTTGTGAGAAATTACAAGTCTGAATAACATATATAATTTCTCACATCAATCATGGACCAATGAACAGGCATTTAACAATAACTGGCGTATTCATATGCCTAAAAAGAAAATAAGTTGCAGTGGTCCCAAAGAAACAGATAGATATTGTCTAACTCTCATAAAGATAAGAAATACAACTACTTAAAGCTTGCTGTTTTATGCCAATATTGGTGGCACAAATGCATTAGTTTGAGAGAGACATTGTAACCTCCATTTAGAAGTGAGATTTTCCCTTCTTGTCATGCAAAGGCAGAGCTCTTGCCCATTGTTGAACTATGTTTGAATTTTATATTTACAGATGTGAAGAGCACAGGGTTGGGGGGGGGGGATGTGTGTTAATCAGTATAACAACTATTTTTACCAATTTAAACTTTATCAATCACAAAAACACTATTCACTAACTTTCAACAATCATGCACATAAGAAGAACACAATGACACAATGTTTACGTGGAAACCCTAATGGGAGAAAACCACAGCAAATCAATGCTTTTATATAATTCTTCTTTTAGAACATTTGTAGGCGCCAACCCCTAAGTTTGTAAGCACCAACACACTGGAAGCAACAAATTCCACTTCTAAATTTGTAGGCAACAAACTACTGGCAGCACCCACTCCAACTGCTAAGCACCAACTTGGCGAGAGACACCAATCTCTCCTTTAGGAAGCACCAACTTCCAAATTCATGTTCCACCTCTTAGATGTTGCTTCTTCAATGATCAACATTACAATATTTTCACATCTGTATATATTCCTTTTCTCAATTGCATATACTTTCCTTCACACGTCTGTATATATTTTTTTTCAACACTGTATATACCCTCCTTGCAAATTTGATTATCCTTTCTTCAGCTATTTGATGCAATCTCTTTCATTTGCTTTTTTTCTTTAAAACTGCACATACTCTACTCATAAATCTGTTGTGAATGATGTTATAAATCTGCTCTTGAATCTCCTAGAAGGGTTCTCTATAAATCTGTTCTAGGTCTGTTTCAGGTCTGCTATAGATTCTCCATAAATCTGCTCTTACCTTCAATAATTTTCATATCTTCTGCTTCAAGAAGATGCTATATTCTTCATATTCTTTTCAGGCATATCCTTCACATATACGTTGTATATTTGCTCTTTATCAAAGTCTGAATAGTATATTATATTTTTGATAACTAACACACCCTTCTCAAAAATTTACAAGTGCCTTTTATATATCTTTCATATGACCTCTCGTGGAAAGATAATGACTTTTCAATGCAAAAACAACCATTGACTGGCTGTTACTTTTCCTTCAATAATTTTAATCAAAGAAAATCATTTTCTTTCCTTAGTATTAATCACACCTCCTTAAACATATAATCGCTGCCTTCTCATAATTGCTGCTTACCACTTATTATTGCCTTTTAGACATAAACTAATCACTGTTTTAAACATTTATTGCTGCAATATAGTTATCATTCAGATCCCTTTCTTTGAAAAACATTCCCATTTGACTTCCGTAAGTCACTGTCTTCAATTTCAATGAGTTGCTGCTGCTTGCCAAACATTATCGCCAACTTCATAAATATTGCTTGCCCACATATATAATCACTGCTGTTTGCTTCTTAACAATAATGATTAACTGCTAATATTACAATGTTAATGAGCTCGATGACAAATCAAAGTCTTTTATCATCTCTTAATAAATCGCTGATGTTTATTACATCTTGTTTGCCCCAATCATCCCATTGTATTGTCTTAATAATTCACACCTTGATATATTTGTCATTTGCTTATCAAACAAATCATACCGTTCTTATTTGTAGGCGGCCTTCAGCAACTTTGTTGTCTTCTTAGATGAACCACTACAGAGTTATAGAAGAAATTGCTGCATATTAGATAGTTTTAGTTGCCGACTTGCTTTGTATGAATCTGCCATTGCTGCATCTGCCATCTCTGAGTCTGTATCACTGCCTTTATCTGAGTCTGTATCACTGCCTTTCTCTTTGTATTTATCGCTGCCCTTACTTCAGTAGTTGCTGCCATTATTCCTTTTCAACCATTGACTGATATCTTAATCAAATCGCCACCTTTGTTGCATATTAGATAACTGCATATTATCTTTGCTTGAGTAACTCCCTTGCGAGTTATTAATCGCTGCCTATTGAATGGTTATCTCCTTTATTAGATTCTCTGATGTGCCTTTTGACTGACAAATCACTATTCTTCAACACAAATCTCTCCTTTGTTTGGTCTTTATCTTTCATTGATGCTCCTTTGACAAGTCGCTGTGCATTTGTATTAGTCGCTATCATCTAGCATATAGACGTGTTATCTTTGCATTGTTCAATGGCTTTAAGTCCTCAGAAGATCTCTAAACAACAGACTCATATGCTATTGGCTGATTTTTCTCTTCAGCAAATACATCATAGGCGTTCTTTATAAAAATAAGTCACACCCTCCACGAGCTTATTTAATATTCATTTCAATAAATAGAATCAAATTTTAATCACTTTTGTATGATTGCTGTCTCTAGTCATATTGTGAATCGCTTTCTATGAATCTACTTCACTGCATACTATTTTTAATCATTTTCGCTACCTTTGTCTTCATAAAGTCCGCCCATATAATTTTTTAGTTTCAAGTCGATGTTTTCAATAATTAAACTTTATTTAATCTTTATTTGGAGAGTCGGCCTCCTTTACTATTTTACCAACATGAATATTTTTAATCGTATTTCAGCTCTAAGTAATTAAGATTCTTATCACCATCATTGAAATGTAGAATGATCAATTAAGAACGGGTATGGTATAGGAGTCAACATCCATTAAAAATTGAATTAGCTTGATCCTTTCATTCTAACTCCAACTGACTTTATCCCTAGAACTTGGTAGTTGCTTCAACTAAATTTTCCTTGTTCATACTCAATCTTTAACTCCAAGATTGCCAACTGTGATATCCCTGAATTTTGAATCCTCTGAATTTTCAAATAAAGTTTTGGCAAGGAATGGAAAACCTTGTCTCTTGTACATAAGATGCATTTCTAAAGTTAGGAATAAGACAAACCATAAAATGGTTGTGATAACTTGAGTGATTGATGTGCTTAGACAATCACCATGCCATCAATTTTCCGCATAGCCAGCACAATTATAATGCAATTTATGAGTGAACTACATGGTCACTTATGAATGGCACCATGTCATACTGGCTACATGAAGGACCAGTGACATGATGGTCAGCTGAGTCCCATCATCATGTAATCACCTTTCATTTTTGCATTTCAATAACATCCATCCATTCATTGACATATACTACCACATCACATGTCCATCACTTCGGCATAATTCATAATTACATACCATCAAATCTCATTTGCATTTCATAATTACGCTCAGTCTGCAATCATTCCATAACTACAATGCATTCATGCTTCATGCTTCCATTACATCTCTATTGTTCACATTAGCATATTCCCTGCATACATTCATAGCAGCATCCACGTGCCATAATGCATACATTCATAGAAGCATTTGTATGCCATAATGCATACTTCATAACTCAGATCACAGAACAGCACTAATCAGACATATTACATTCCACTATTGCATATCAGCACCGTACAATCGTATTTCGTCTTTGCACAAACAATGATTACCACAGTTGGTATCGTTCCTTTACAAAAGAGTCGTCAATGGCATGAATATACTTGATCAGCTAAGTCAAGTCAATTTTCAATTACATAAGGTGTGTTACAAATTAACAAGTGATTATGAAATTAACAAGTCATAACTTAAGAGGCACGATTAAACAAATGGAAGGATGTGTCTCATCCTCATATTGTTTCATTGGCAAATGTAAGTATATAGTGACAGACGTCTTGTTTTCCCAAGGATCATCGAAGGAATTATTCTCATTTGTTTATATATATCAGATCCGCTCTGTTTAGAGTGATCAGCCTTTCGGCATACCTGGTGCATGTACACAGAGCATCGATCAAAGACGGCACCGACCTTTGCATGAATATATTGTTAGATTAGATACAGCATCAATACTGTTGCAGGAACATAACTCCAGATCAGAGACAACAACCATCGCTGTAAGTGATACATTTCTCAGCTTTGCATGTATTAAATGTTAATTACAGAAACAGCCAACTATATTGCTTAAGGCAATATCGTAACACATTTAGATTTGGAATTATTTCAGAAGTATATCAGAGATGACATTTATAGCAGAAGTGCTTCAATCCACTTTAGCATATCTTTCATTGTAAATATATTTGAGACAGCAAGTGATTGATAATTATACATATTTTGCTCATAAATTGTCAATTACATAATTATAATTAAATCGGAAATATAAATATAAGTAGTATTAAGTAATTGCCCATAATATTGAAAAAGGGGACATTACACCAACCTTCTCTTTTCATTCCATTGACATCAATGACAACATTTATATCAATAACTTTCTTCGACTTTAATGATATCTATCTCATTAATATGAATTTGACATCAATGACAATATTTCCAACAATATGAGTATAGGATTTGACAACGGATGCATGACTGTTTAACAGGGAAATATAGCCTGTCATAAAAAATTGAAATATTGTCTGGAGCCAACATCCAATAGACTCCAATTGTATTATGCAGCAGCTAAAACAGAAGAGAGATAGCGATCAGATATGGTTAGGTAAGAATTAACGCCACCCATAGATGAATAGCGATTCTCCAAAGAGCCAATCAGTTCATAGCAGCGTTTTGAAGGGTAAAAAGGTAACAGCAATGAATGGTGGTTGTCAACTATGTCAAAATACAAACCAAGGAATGCACTATCGATAAATTATGAAATGAAAAATAAGGAAGGTGAGAATCGGTCATTCAAGCAGCATTGGAAAACTTATCTCATTTACTTATCCATTTTGGATCTGCTCAATAGAGCATCCGCCTATTTGGCATAAAACCGGTTGCAAGCATCCAAGTACAAATCAGAGAAGGCACCATAGTTGCAGGGATAAAGAGTTCAGATAAGAAATGGCATCCATACTTGTTGCAAGATTATAACTTCAAATCTGAAGTAGCAACCATATCGCTATAAGTGATATTATCAGTTCATACATTGCACATAATTAAGGATCATATTACATAGCAATTAATTTCTATGAGCAATTATTAGTCTAGAGACAGCTATTGGACATAAGATAGCTATAAGGATCCTTTAGTGCCAAATCAGAGATAGCTATTGGACATAAGATCATTTGCATATTCATTGCAGAGATCATCACATTGCACAAGTGCAAATATATATAAAATCAATTCACTTGGCATATATTTAATTGTACATTTTAAGAAAGCCGTGTTATTGAAGAACAACCATTCTATAAGGTGATATAATATATATTGCTCTTGAAAATGTTATTATTATCTATTTATTATCAATTACATAAGTCTACAAGACTTATTGTAATTTTTAGTGAGAAAAGAGAATTCAAGGTAATTCTGCCAAATCCCCAAGTTAGCCAAGAAGGGGACATTACATAAACTCCTTATCTATTCTATGCAGATTGTCACTAGCACTCTGTAATCTCATTTACAAGCATATAAATAATCTGTTTACAAATACAGTTGATTGTTCTTTATTTCTGAGATTATTCCTTTGCAATCAGTCTTTTCTGAGTTTTAAATGCAGTGGCAGAGTGTAGAGGAATCGGGATCAGGATCATTTTGGATCCAGGTTATTACAGATATGAGGCATTTTTTAGCCTTTAAGGTTCAACTATGGTGTGCGTGTGGCTGCATTATTGGCATCAGCTGCAAAGAAACTAAAAGTTTTGATTAGTCTCCCAATTTTGCACCTACTACACAATCATCCATACCCATTACATGTGCATCATCTTTTGGAATTGGAAAATGTCAGCCTTCGCTTGAGGCTATGTAGAAGCCACATGAAGAACTGAAATATGAAGTAAATGGTTTGGCAGATAAATTCTTCTTTGCAGAAGCAATTCCTTTACATGCCATTCATTTACCATACTAAAAAGCTTTTGTAGAAGGGCTCTCAGTTGTGGTAAAGGTTATACACTACAAAATACTTGGACATTAAAGACTACCCTTCTTAAAAAGAGAGGTGGAAAACATTAAACTTTAAATTACAGGATGTTAGGAAATCTTAGGTGGACAGGCTGCACAATAATGAGTGATGGATAGTGTGATACAAAGCAGAAAACATTGATAAATAGTTTAATACTATTTTTTAAAGGTGCAGTGTTTAAAAAATCAACTGATCAGAGCGATGACGTAAAGACTTTAAATTCATTCTCAGTGCATCCAGGCTGCCATTTTAGAGATTGATGGAATTTATTATAAAACACATCAAATTGCAAAAGGTGCAGATAAGTTGCTTATGAAAAGGCTTTCTCACCTCTTTTGGACATAACATGCTACACATTTAATAGATGTTTTGTTGGAGGATTTATCACAATTAGAGTGATCAAAAGGTGTCCAAGCAGACAAGGAAAAGGCCAGGCTTGCACTCAACCATTGTTTGAATTTGAGTTTGTAGAGTAAATTTGCAAAATGAGTGAAACTATTTCCTGATGAAACAAGGTTTGCCACAAATTGCAGAGAAAATTAGAAGAGAGGACAATTTTGACAAAGGTAATCAGAGTGATGAATGAGTAAAGTCCAAGCCTTCTAAGGAAAACACTTACAAATGCATTGAAAGCATTACCCAAGAAAAGTATTTTGAGAGGGAGCTGAAAAGATCTTGAAAATTTGTGTACCCCTATTCCAAATGTTGAGAAGGGTTGATGAAGATAAACCTTGAACAGATTTCATTTATATATTTTTAACAATATGGAAAAGGCAAAGGAAAATATTCAAAAAGCCCTTGGAGAAGATGAGGAAGAGATTAAGAATTTAAGAGTATTTGGAAAATGGTGGACAAAAGATGGAATATGCTACACCATCCTTTACATGAAGTTGCTAGTTGTTTAGATATAAAATTAGTAGTTGATTGTGAGAGAGAAGATGAGATAAAGTCGGGCTTATTGGAAGCAACATATAGGTTGGTCCCTCAAGATCGAGTTGGAGAAGAAGCTAGTGGGCAGCTAACCATTTTCAAGATTGAGAAGAAATTGTTTGGAATAAGGTAGGCAAAGGCAGATACAAGGTAGAATTATGGTGCTTCTAATCCACAGCAGCAAGAGGAATCTAATAGAAGCCCAAAAAATTGAGATCTTATGTCCGTTCATAGCAATATGCAATTGCTTGAACATTTTCTTTAAATTGAGGATGACAGTTCTCAATTGAGGGAAGCGTGTTTGAAAAAGATGAACATAAAAATTTAAATCATTTCAGCAGAATCGGTGGTAGTGCAGATGCGTTTGAGGATGATGTTGGAATAGCTGGTAATGACTACGAATTTGATAATAAGGTAGATTTTGATTTTAAGTTTTCTAAAGCAAAGAGTCCCCAATTGCCTAAGGTGAGCTATGCTATTTTTTGAATGTTGGGGGTATTAGAATGTATCGAACTTTCATTTAATATGAACTAAGCAATAGAAATCGTCTACGTCACTCTTCATAATTATTTATGTGACGATTAATTTTCTTCTTTTTTTCCTTTACATAGTTTGGAACCTTTTTAAGATTTTCAAATTCTGGCAAACCTTTCCCTTCCTCGAATTTCAAAACTTTTCAAACCTTTATAAAGCATAAATAACGGAACAATGAATCTCACCTTAAACAATGTAGTTGCATATGTAATATAATTTCGCATTCTACCTTGCGTGGTAATACGGATTTCATTCTCATTTATTGGAGCCTCCTGCCGTGGTTTTTCAATCCTCTGGTACCGATCCATGGCTAAAACCAAAAAAAGATATATCATATTTTTCAGCAGACTTAAAAGACTCTAAATTACCATCACGGTAGAATGAATTTTTGCAAAATGAGGATATTTAAAGAAGATCTAAACAGATATAAATAAAGAAAGAACATAAACTAATACAATCGTTGAGATGTATAGAATTCTAAGATGATCGACCATAAGCAGAAAATCTAACCATAAACTTCGAAATATGCATAAAGAAGCTCGTCTTCTAATTAACCATGAAACTTTAAGCACAATGCACATAGAGATCATGGAATATGAAAATGATGATAGTAGTTAACGTAGAATTGGAACCAAAATTTCAAAGAGAAAAACATAATAAATAAGCAGACATAAAAGCTTAGAAAGAATCATAAACAGACACATTTTCTGGATGACTAAGAAACAGAAAAGAGAGAGGATGGAGAGCATACAATCGATCATAGTAGACATTACATCGTGAGCATCGAAACCGAAAGCAACAAATATACTGAAATCAGATTGATTTTTTTTCAAATTAATAAAGAAAGTCGCATACTTTATTTATAATTTAACAATGTACGCCAAGTAAAATAAGAAGCACTCTAAAAGACTTATTACAAAAACGTTATAGAAGAAGAGCACAGAGAATACAGGATACAGCGGTTACTTAAGTTACACTCGGAAGTAAAATCTGGATTTTAATACCACGATAAATAGCGTCTGATACAACAACGAGTAAGTAAAAACAGCTATAAATTAATTATATGGAGAACACGACAGGCACTTTAAATTATATAAATGTGCAGATAAGTAAACAAGCATAGTTACTGATATGAGCGTCATTAAAACCTTCTCAGCAAAAACGAACACAATTCATAGAGTATTCCAAAATAAAGAGCTTTCAAACAAATGACATATCTAAACTAAACCCTTGCATTTGCTGAAAAACAAATAAGTTCATGCCAAACAAACGATTGAAAACATGCTGAGCATTTAAACAAATCGCACAAACGTCGCCTAAAAGATGCCAGAAGCTAAAACTAAAATGAAGATTGCTACAGACTTCCGGAAAGCCCCTTCCAGACACCATAGATAGAACATTAAAAAATTAACATAAAAGGCATGAAGATAGTTTGATAGAAACAAAAAAAAAGAGAAGACCTGCAATAGAGATTTTCACAGCTGTATAAAAAACATTATTTAGCCGAAGGAAGGCGATCTTGAATACCTTGAGAGCAGGCAATATGCACGTAAATATGGCTTTCCACTACTCTCAGTTATCTTTGAATCTTCGTTTATTCTTCTATTCACGCAAGCAAATCCCCTTCCGCCAATTTCAGACAAAACGCAAACCGCTGGCGGCGCCGCTTTGCAGGCCTCCGCGCTCACATGCAAAACATCTTCTGCTGGCGACAGAACACGATTTGGTTCCCCCGGTGGTTTAGGGCTCAGTGTGGGCTCCTCGACACGATGTGTTTCTGGGCCCACCATCTGCCACGTACTCACGTCAATGACACGTAGACGGATAAACGTTATGATCGGAGTGACGTGGAGATTTAATAGTGGTTATGAGAGAAGGCTTTTAGTATCCCTGGGCCGGTGGGCCCTCCGTCGAAGCCTGGCTGAGTGGGAATCTACAAAGAAGCAGATAAACTATTTACGTGCTTAAGATTGGAACGTGTCCGGGATTCAAGACTCGTGCTATTCCAGGTTGTGACCACGTAAGCTTAAATTCATTTGAAGATCGCCCTATTTTAAATCAAAACATATTAAATTTAAATTTTATTTACTACCACTTACACCCATAGAAATTATATATAAGTTAATGTATTTTTCAATAATTTAATTTGCAATATCTTATGTATAAAAGATTATTTTTTATATATCATTTAAACTAGCACTTGCACTAACTAGGTGCAATGTTTACGTCGATAGCATCATATGTTGTAGGGTATTTGAGAGGTACACTTGTATATAATCAACCTATTATATAACATTAAAAAAATAAAAAATGACATTAGACTAATAAATTAAAAATATTATATAATTTTGTTCTCATACATTTATTTGTTACCTTCTTCTCCTCCTCCATAAAAAATTAAACATATCATTGTTCTTGGAAAATTTATAAACTTATTAGATTTTTAAAAAATGTATTATTATTTGAAGTATTAAATTTGTATAAATAATATATGTCATATTTTTGAAAGCATTTTTCAAGATTTAAAAATATACATAAAACTTATACATGCACTATACAAAACTCAAACAATACATAAAACTTATGTGAGGGTAAATAAGTCTTCCAGCAATTTTTAATCAACTCCATTGTCTACACATTTCCAAATTTATAATATATCAGTCTTCAAAAAAAAATTTAAAACATACTTTTGAAACAGCTCCAAAAACATCTTTGGAAATTGTTTTCCACAACTGACGCCATTTTTTTCTAAAAAGAATAACTACTACAACACAATGGTCAATTAAATTCATGAAAAGCTCGGTCCTTTTCAATCCTGACAGATTATTGAAAGACCAATTATTTCACAACTCACGTATTTCTAGAAGGCCACTTCTTTGTTGCATATTTGTATGGGGCTTAAGGGGTAGCTTCCTCTTAGTAGAACATCACAAACTTTGACTACTCGAATCTTCAACATCAACTGTGGTGTGTGCTAAAGTTCTCATCCCTCTTTTGCATAATCCGATTATCAATGCTTAAGAACATTGAGAAGAATATGATACACTTGCTAAACTGCTTTTTACTGAAAATGGACTATACATTTATGTCTCTAATTGTAATTTATGCATGTTGTTATGTTTCAAAATGTAAATTATGTTGTCTGACAAAGATACTTCATTGCTTATAGGCTAGTGGTTACATCAATAGTCAATGAATCAAGATTGATTATTGGATTGAGATATTAGTAAAGTAGTTAAGAGTGTTACATTTGCACTTTAAAGGAAATTCTTGTAAATTCCTCTTTATTACTGTTAATTATGTTTATCAATTATGGGTAAAGCTTTCCCTTTTGTCAAAAGATAGAATTTGAGAGGCACGTGTAGTTCTATACAACTGATATATTGCACTCAATTTGTTTGGGCTGCCCACTTAATCAAATCACTGAAGCTTTGATTCAATTATTTTATCTTTTGTCTCTTAGTTACTACCCTTCATGAATCCACCATCTTATATTGAATTATGTCAAAAGGATTTGTATCCAATCAACAGTTGTTTGGGTAAAAATCCCTCCACAAGATGGTGAGGTTTCCCTGTTGACCACCAAAATTTGAAATTATACATAAACACTACGAAGATTTATATTGGATGGTTTTTGAATGATTTTATAAAATTGCAGGGAAAAGATTTTAAAAATAAGGATATAAAATGCAAGTGTGAATTCAATTGAGTAGAAAGAAGAGCTCAATTGATTCAGCAAAAATGGTTTTAGATTTTATAAAGATGAAAGCTATTTTATACATTCAACCTGCAAGGAATATTTTAGGAAAGTAAATTATTGCATCTCACATAAGAAAAACACAATCGAAATCACAAATTTGAAGCAAAGTCTAAACCAGTAAACTTTAGTTATTCTCCCAATGTACAAACCACAAAATCTACATCCTTCCATACACAAGTTCTGTAAACTACCATGAGTCATGTGCAACTACTTGTGTTGTATTTTCTAGACTCTTGCCAAGAATTTGGGACATCAAAAGGAAATATTGATTGTTTATATTTCCTTCTCAACATCTTGGAGCAAAACCAAGCAAGCAATGGTTCAACACCAATGACGTTGTTATTATGCGCTACTTTTATTTTCATCTCTATGGAATAATTATGGAGGCATAGAAGTAGGGTCAAGCTCCCATCCACCTTTTGGAACAACAATATCGCTCACTTCCCCTCATTTTCTTGCAGGAATTTGATAGATATGGTTCTAATTAGCTAGTTTTCCATTCTTTTTGTATTGCCTCTACCCCCATAAAATGCTTCACCACACAAGACAGGACCTAGAGCATCATTAATTCCAACCTTTGTATACATCTCAGCATATTATGTGTCGCCTTGCCTGTGTTCCATCTCAAACCTAGGCACTAGATAAATCATTCTCTTCAGAAGGAGCTTGAAAAGACGATGACAATAAAGACAAATAGGATAGATCTATGTCCATTGGAGGGAACTTAGATTTAGGGACTTACTCCACTAAAACCTCTCTACAACCAAGTAAGCCCTAACAATACCACGAAAATCATATGAATGAAAACATTGAAACTAAAAACCACTTCGTCATCGCACAAATCGATGCCCTACAATCCACTCCAAGCATCCAGCTCTCCTCTTCATGTAGCTCATATCATTCGCTTCTCAACAACTATTTGTATGCCTTGCTTAGAATATGTTTTGGTGACACTTGTAGTTGCTATAGCAACATCCTTTGAAACTGTACATGCCTCTGAAGGTGTGTGTTCTCTCCATTAATAACCGAGCAGACTTTTTGAAACCGCCAGTAAACCCCAATCAGCAAGCACCAAGAAGATTGCCTCAATCAAGGCACCCTCGATTTAATCAGCGTATGTACCATCCACTATAGCAATATACCATTGCGACAGTGTGTATTTTTGTTTATCTTCTTTAGCAATAGAAATCCCCATCTTCGTATGCCTCTCCAGGTTGGGTATGGGATGAATAATAATGTTTTTTCTTCAAACTATTTTCTATTTAAGACTTAAAACCATTTTCTATTCAAGACTTATTGCATTTCATGTTAACGAATTTCTCCCTGAATTTAGCTAGGAATTTGCTAAGAATAGGAGGCGATTCCCTCCAATATGGGCTGCAAAACATAGTGTTACTAGTTGATTGACAGAAACTGGTTTTTTCAGTTATCAGACAAGTTTATGATCAGTTCTTTTCCAGTGTCAGACAATTTCTAGTATATGACAATTTTCTGTCAGTGGGTGATGCCCACAGTGAAAGCCTATCGACTTAAATATAGTATAAATTTATAAATATTTTATTCTTTATAAATAATACATATATATCTTAAAATCTTATTTAATTATCACATTGATTTTATCATTTTACATACAAATTGACAATAAATATATCTAACAAATTGTTCATATCTAATTTGATTGGGAATGCCAATTTGAAGATGCTTGTAAGATATATTAACTCTTGTTTCTTGAGAAAGATAACATTGCAACCATTTTATTGATATATATGGAGGAGGAATACTCATGCAAATCAACATTATAACCTTTATTGTATTTTGTCAAAAACTATATTTTACTTACAGTCAAATATTTTTTATTTTGATGGGAATGTGGATAACATGTATTTATTTATATTGCAAGTGTATTAAATTTAGGGGAAAGGTGCAAGTAGTGGCTATAGCTAACTTCAAGCGCTTATATCCCCCAAATAGTATATCAGTTTTCAACAATTTGTTTTGTTGTATCCGTATGTGATAAGTGCTTAAAGTCGGGTTTTAGCTTGTTGGCTAAACATTTTGTAAGTAATTGTGACCACAACTAGCGAAATTGAGATTACACTCTCCTCTCAGCAATAGGGGAGGCTCCTTTCTTACCGTAGGTGGCTCCAACAAGGACATAATTGGAAATTACAAAATAGGGTGGTTCTCTTAATATATTCCTCTTTTTACAGAAATGAGTTTACAAACAACTTTCAAACAACACTAAAACTTAACAAAAAGAATATGTTGCTACAATAATATCGATGGTTTGTGAGTTGATGTAAGAACTGTTGGAAAAATGGTCAGTGCTCCCCTCAGGATTCATGACATGGTTTAATCACCTCTTATGTCTTCTATAAGTCTAGTGGTTGTATTGGACATTGAGAGGTCGATCTTTTGGTGCAACGACAACCACTACTTGTAACAAGTGGTATCAGAGCTTGGTCATAGGTTTGAATCCCCTCGGATAATGTTGAGGGGGAGATTGTTGGAAAAATGGTCAGCGCTCCCATCGAGATTCGTGACATGGTTTAATTGCCTCATGTGTCTTCTATAAGTCTAGTGGTTGTATCGAACATTGAGAGGTCAATCTTTTGGTGCAACAACAACCACTACTTGTAACAAGAACAACACATAGGACACCAATATACTTTTATATGGGTGGAATAGTTGTAGAAACCCAAAGTCTTATGCACTTATTCTGAATGATGATTTAATAACATAAATAAATAGTAAGGCACAAAGTCTCTTACCAAATACTCACTAATTTCTATGAAAGTACTTAAAACAAAGCACAAAGCCTTTCAACCTTAAGTATTTGAAGCCACTATCAACTATATTAATTTGCCAGGTTCTATAGCACAAAGTCTCCAAAAACTAAAATTGAATGCTCAAAAGATTATGAAAATAAACCACTTAGTGAATCAAAAGATAGAATAACTCATGTACAATAAGAATACACAAATCACTCTCAAACCTCACAACACATAGTTTGGGAAAACTTGCTTCTTTATTATTCACTTGGAAATTTTGAAGAATCAAACACAAAGTTTTCAATTCACAAGCAATTTCTACATAGCCTATTTTCATAAACAAAAGATGATTATTTAGAATGAAACCACTCCTTCATATAGGCAAGGAGTAAGAGACAAAGATGGAGAAAGAAGGGGAAACCCTAACAACTTTGACTATTTCCCTAAATAACTTTGACTTATTCAAACTTCAGGTCCTAACTAAGTTGACCTGTAATTGGATTACTTGCAATCACTCTACAAGTGTAAGTCCCCTTGTAAGTACAACTTGTTTTCTAACTATATTTAATTTTTCAATAAAACTACAACTATCTAGAAAGCATAGAAAAATGGTTAAGTGTCTCCAACACTTATGAATCATTCTAAGAGGTCATCAATAGAGGCCTCGAACTTCCTAAAGGACTCATGCATAGCTCCGACATCTAGTGCACCTGTATGTCAACACAATGACACTTACTTTGAGAACTATACTTGTACTTTTGGAAATAACCTTGTTGCACTCTTTAATGTTAACCTAAATATGATCTAATGAAACCTTGAAGATTGTCAACTTGTTCATCGAATTGAGACCAAAGTGTTGGAAAGAGGGCAGATGAGTATGGCATAGATGTTTTCCTTTATGGAAACACTAATTATTGGCATGATCGCTTGGAGTATAGTTTAGTTTTGGATGTTCACACTAGAAAAATGACTAAGTCCAAAAAGCAGTTGACAGGGTATAGTCGTATAGTTTTGCCTTGCGAGCATAGTATATGAAGAATTAAGTCATACGAGCTTAGAGGAATGTTTTATGGGATGTAATAGACCTTTAGTTAAGGTCACATATATTTTGGAGTTGAATGGAGAGAGTTACAACATGGTCTGGGTAAGCAAAGACTGTACAATAGTGAAAAAGGGCAGATGAGTGGTCGCAGTGCTTAAGGGAGTAACGTGTGGAATACAAAGGTGATACCTTGGATTTTGTTTGGGTCCTACCCTATCCTTGTGGATGTACGGTCTTTGAATATGTACTTTCTATTTGAATATGTGTTGTGTCTATAGCTAAATGTGGACCTCTAATCCAGCCATATACACAACATAGTCATTACTTGATCATTGAAATTACGAAGGTGAGTATGAATTACTCAATTTGCAATGTCTATCGATTCAACCTGTTATGTCTATCGATTCAACCTGTTGCCTCCTAATTAGCCGGGGTGTTTGAATTTCTCTCAAAACGAGAGCCAACAACCAAAAGACCAAACTAAGATGAAGGATTTTGAAAGCTATGAAGATAAACAATGCAATTAATCTAAGATGAATGTGCAAGTAATTTAAGAATGAAGATGTAGATTTTAGTCTAAGAACTTGAAGGAAATATGAAAATGCAGATTTGATCTAAAGGAGCTTGAAAGAAATCTAAAAATTAAGCTATGAGCATGGTAAAAAAACTAATTAATATGAAAATGCAATATTACACTAAAATGAAATTAATCTAAATGTGTAATAAAAGCTTGAAAATGTGAAATAGTTGAGACTAAAATTTGCTATAGTTTATGTGCTCTCAAATTGCCTTTTTTTTGAATGAAGGAGAAGGTTCATAATATAGACAAGCCCTGAGAAGGAATGAAGAGTTTCTTGAAATGAAACGGTTGACTCTTCATTCCCAATTGAGACAAATATTGAAGAATTACTTAATTCAAAGAATGAATTATTGCCACATGTGGATGACCCTTTGAATATTTCAAATTATTAAATCCAAATAAGATAATCCATTCAAATAACCAAGTAATATTAATTCCTTTTATGTGTATTAGCCAAATGGGGTGGGTTTAATTTAATTTAAAGCACTTAGGACTTTAGAATTAAATCAATTTATCATAGGGATTATTTAGCTAATAAAGTCAAAAACTTAGGAATTAATTATAGTGTGAGATTAATGCAATTTAGGGTTTTTGCAATTGACATCAAGTTAAATAAAGTCAGGTAGGAGAGAGAAAATTGCCTAGTAAAATAGGACTTTAATGATGTAAAATTGAAGAAAATGCACCAAAATTGATTGAAATTATAAGGTGCCAATTTTGGGGTATTACATTTGCCCCTCTTTGAATTGATGTCCGAGCAGCGTGTTGATTCAAAGAATAGTTTGATGTGACAGATGAGGTTTCAGGATTATCCCCAGAATGGAGCTTAACCCTCAGAAGTCAAGGTTAGGATGCCAAGATACTGAAATAGATTGAATTGCAGAACCACCTCCAGAATGAGGCATGATTCTCTGAAGTCTAAGTTAGATTGCGAAGACAATAGTCTAATGGTAATTTGAGAAGAGACTAGAACCGGGGTTAGATTGCCCCAATGCCCATTGATCAAATGATGACAGATGCAGATTTAGGACTATTCTCCAGAATCAAGGTTAGATTGCCCCAATGCAAATCTTAGCCCTCCGAGACCTGGGTTAGATTGCCTAGATAATGGTCTAAAAGAGATTCAAGAGCCATCTCCAGAACGAAGCTTGACTTTCAGGAATTAGGGTTAGATTGCCCCAATACCCAATACCAAATGATAAGATGCGAGGCACAAAGATGCCCCTAGAGATGAGATGCCCCAAGCGGTGAGGACTTTGATTTAGATCAGATTAATATGAGACTGGTTCGACAAGATTCAAATAATGCAATCATCTTGCCCCCTCGGGAGTGAAATCGAAAGATGACATAACAGAAGGATGATTGACAACAAGAGGTTGCATAATAGAAGCAATCAGACTAGATTCGAGAAGCTGCAAAAGTAATTTGGAGTGATTTAGAGGTCTTCTTGACCAAGTTTGACCATGGTTGACCAAATTTGACTTTGATGAAAATATTGAAGATCTTAAGAAAATGATGAAGAGATGAGGATCTGGCAGGAAAATGACACCAGAAGGCTAACTGCACAAGCGTCCGATCCCAAAGGATCCTAAAATTTAAAATGTGATTTTGAGCCATCTAGAGATGTCAGATTTCAATTTTGATCCCAAAAATGGATTCAGAATAGTTGATTTAGCCAAGGGTGCAATTTTCACGCAAAACAGAGCACTTTGAAAATTAGGTCAAAAAGCTATATAAGGCCCAGAGGAGTCATTTTCAAATCATTATTCACTTTGTCTTCTTGTGATTCTGAGAGCTCTGAGAGAGAATGGAGGGTGTTCCATTGCATATGCATCGATTCGAGCACTCCTGCCAGAGTATGACCCACCTGTGAGTAGTCGATAAACCATCTTGTATTTCAAGTTTTAATGCTTTCTAGGTCAATTAGGCTAGATTTAGCAACTTTTAGGTCTAGTTCTTCAACTCTCGCGCCAGGAAATAGTTTCCTTGCGCCGGCCTCAGTCACCCCTCATGCAAAGGAAATGGTTTCCTCGCATGGGTCAGGGAATCCTTGCCCAGGGTCTTCCTACAATCTTGCGCGAAGCGAAAGCTGATACCGTGCGAAATTTCTCTTTCTCATGCAGGAAGAGGTCATGTCTCGCGTGAGAGAACAGTTTCCTTGCGCGGGATGCTGTTGCAGTGTTTTGAGTCTTCTTCCAATTTTGCATAAAATTAGCCAATTAAAACATTCCAGAGTCATGTCTAGGATAGATGTGTAGCCTTATTTGTTGTTGTTGCTTTGAGAAACCATCATGTTGAGATACCGATCCAATTTCGTTGCTTGCTTTGCAGGTTGACTTCCCAGACGTCGCCTTCCGGTCACACCATCCTATTATCACCACACTAGTTCAGAGATTGACTGAGGCTGAGAGTGCTCATATCAAGGGGCTGAGATTGTCATTCTTGCGTGATATACCTGACATTCAGGTAAATCACGGTCTTCTAGGCACACTAGTCGAGCATTTCCATTTGGAGATGAACACATTCCACTTGTTGATGGGGGAGATGACAATCACTCCCGAGGACATTTACAGGATCTTGCAGATACCCTTCCATGGTGCTCGAGTCAAGTATGGCGTACAGATGAGGGTAGGTACATTGGCATTGAGGGCCATATTTAGAGATGATTTAGTGATGGGTCGAGCCATCTCATGGGAGGACCTGATCAGCAAATACAGCAGTGCTCATAGATTAGCGGTTGTTCTAGCCATTTTCCTGAGCTTTTACTTGGTCCCAGATAGGGGACATCATGGATTAGAGTTTGGCTAGGGTCGCATGCTGTAGAGGATGCTGGATAGGCTAGCCACTAGATTTGGATGGGGTGAGTGCATGCTTGCACAGATGTACCACAAGATACACGAGGTAGTGTATCAGAGTGCCAAGACCATGGCGGCTGGAGTTATTTTTTTATAGATCTGGGCCTAGGAGCATCTCCCTGTTTGCAGGCCAATTTCCCATGATACATAGCAGCCTCTTGAGCCCTATATCTATAGATACATTGGTCCTATGACTCAGCTAGTGCTAGGTAAGATCGAGTAGTGGTGGGGACAACTAGATGACATGGCGGTAGTTGTCTAGAGACCTTGGATTGCTATAGAGCCGTGGGATGATGCTCAGTGGGAGTTATCTCATATGTTTGTCTCGCGTCCACTGATTGGGTACACTATTATTGTCATTGAGCGATTCTTGCTCACGCGCATGATGAGGTAGTTTGGGAGGCCACAGGACCACTCATAGGAGTATGCCATATATGCTCACTTCGTCGATGAGACAAAGAAGGGTTGGCAGCCCAAACTAGACCAGGGGAGATGTACTATTGAGGCATGAGTGCCTCCAGCAAGGTGGGATTACATGGTGGATGTCACCAATGCAGGGATGATGTCTGCATACAGAGATTATTTCTTGGCCCATCCCTTCCCCAGATTTGCAGATTCTACCGGGATGGGAGAATCCGCACAGCAGCAGCCTGCGCAACAGTAACCACAAGGACAACAGCAGTAGCAGTAGGTACCTGTCCAATAGTAGGTACCTATCCAGCAGTAGGTACCATTATAGCAGCCTGGGTAGAGAGTATTGAGGCCCAGGACAATGCAGATAGACATCCCCCCAAGGACTATGGGGTTAGATGCAGGCCCTGGGAGTAGTGGGACCCAACAGAGGTCCACTAGACAGAGGACAAGAGATTCCTCACAGCAGCCACCTCCTGATAAGGAGGTATAGGGTGATGATACTTACATGTTAGATCAAGCCACACAGGGGCCACCTTAGATTGCAAAGGTACAAGAGGCTCTCAGGAAGAGCCAAGAGAGAGTTCGGCAGTTGCAGCGAGAGAGAGATGACTTCCATATGTGGGTCATCATCCAGGAGATGTGGGTGATCGAGAGGGATCGGGAGATCAAAGAGCTCATAGAGGAGCTGGTGAGAGCATGACTAGAGGCCAGATATGAGTCTACTTAGGCAACCTATTACTACATAGCCTATGTCAGAGTTGTTTTAGGTTTATCAGAGCAAGTGCCTCCATTTTTTGAGTACGTCAAGCACCACAGGCACCTCCACCACAAGCACCACCACAGGCACCTCTACAGCAATCGATGCCTCTCCCGCAGAGACCGATGCCACCTCCACAGGCACCAGCATAGGGACCACCACCACCACCTCCTCTAGGTGGCAATGGGTAGAGTTAGCTCATTTTTTATATCCATATTGTAGCCCATTTTTTTTATACTGTGCTTGAGTAGCACCATTGTTTTGTACATGACATTGATCCAACCGATATATATATATATATATATATATATATATATATATATATATATATATATATATATATATATATATATATATATATATATATATATATATATATATATATATATATATATATATATATGAGATCGCCTTTTTTGATATCATTATACTTGTTATATATTGCTTTAATGTTCATGTTTATGAGATGTTTCCTATATGCTTAAATGTATGGATTAGATATGTATGAGATGCACATATTTTTTTTATGATGGTATATGAATATGCAATGATAGATGATAGATAAATGGATGCAATGTATGATTTTATTTATGCTTATAATGGATGCAAATGGAATGAAAATGTAAATGTAGAATGTATGCATATGGATGCAAATGGAAATGAGTATGTAAATGGAAATGTAATGAAAATGCAATTTATGTGGTACTAATCATCTCATGCGGAGTTTAGCAATATATGACAGGTACTAATCAAAAGGATGTTTCAAAGATCGAGAGCGAGGATCAAACACTTGTGTGTAGCCAAGACGAACCCGGGACAAAAGATGAGAACCTTTGATGAATAGAAGCTAATCATGAGAGCACCAAACACTGTCTCAATGCAAGCCTAGAATGAAAATGCAAGCCTAAGCTAGACGAGAACCCTAGGACTTGGTTGTTGGACTCATTGTATTATCATCATAGAGTTCTTTTAGGCACAAGACGATCGCAAGATGCCATACAATCCTCACTAACATTGCAATCATGAGAATATGAATATGACATAAGTCTTAGATTTGTCAAAATGAGGTGTAAGAATTAAGGCACAAGAAGCCATAATGACCTGAACACCTATTCCTTTTGATTTAGCAAGTTAACATAAGCATCAAAGCATAACTTCTAGAATGATCGAAATGTTTCTTACATATAAACACGCCAGACACACGGGAGTTCCTTCCTTTTCCAAAGAATGCTTGTAGTGACCCTTACGTTCACTTAGCAGGACGAGCGTTAGCAATTTTACTTGTAGTAGAAAGAAGTCACTCAAAATAGACAAGGAGAAGAACCAACCTCACCAAAGTTTCCATATAAAAGGAGTCGAGGTACACATGGCCATTTAATATGAGATGAAGGCTCTTACAGATGGACACCCCTCTTAGATAAAATTATTGGATCATTGGAACTAAACCAGCAAATAGAAAGCAAAGGAAAAATCATGCCCCTAGTCTTCTCTTCTCTCGGTCGAGGTGACGTCTTAGAGTTGCTCGAGGAGGAATGATAAAGCAAAAGAAAAACACACAATAGAAGAGCTTAGCATGCTTCAGAGAATCACAAATTTAGTTTTAGTTTCAGTTTAAGTTTGTGATCAAGTGGATTGAAGTCGAATCGAAAGTGTACAACGTGAGAAGCCATCTTGAAGAGCAAATCGGAGAGCTAAATGAAGTATCAGTAGGCAAACGTAGCAAGAAATGCTGGTGACCGATACAAGAGAGACCCTCAAGGAAAGAGAGATCTCAGAGATACTAGCGAAACATCAGCAAATAGACACAGTGAGAACCACTGGTGACTAATGTACGAGGGATCCTCAAGGTGAGAGATCCAAGCGATAGCTAGGTATCAGTAGGCAGACAGAGTGAGAACCACTGGTGACTAATACACAAGAGATACTCAAGGAGAGAGATCTCAAAAATAGCTGGGCATCAGCAGGCAGATGCAGTGGGAACCACTGGTGACTGATGCAAGAAAGCATCTCCGAAAGTGATAGGATAATGCCCCCCTAGACTAGGAAGATGCCCCCAAGTGTAACCAAGTCCAATCCATGTAGAGTCAAGAAAAATCTTGAAGACAACTGAAAGCAAGTGCATGAGCTGACAAACTAAAGTAGGAAACAAACTAAAGTAGGAAAGTGGGAAAGCAAACTAAAGTAGGAAAGCGAGAGCCAAATGGTGCCGAGAGAGATATAGCTTCAAGAAACAAGAGGTGCATGTTTACCAAGTTTTCACCATCTTGGCAGAGATTCTATTTTTGCTACCATGATGCCTGTTTACCAGGTTTTCATCAATGGCACATTTTTCTCTTTTTCAATTTTTTTGTACTTTTCAATTTTTTGTATTTTTTTTGTATTTTGAATATTTCATTTTTTGTGTATTTTGTATTTTTTTTGTATTTTTATTATTATTATCAAGGCGCCTTTTTACCAGGTTTTCACCAAGATAATAGATACATCAAAGCGCTTGTTTACCAGGTTTTCACTAAGATGATCATTTTTTTCAGGACATTTTGCAATTTTTAGGATTTTTGCCAATATATCATTTTTTGGATTTTTTTTTCAGGACCAATAAGTATGTACATGAGCACACAGAGAATTCCTCAGTTGTAGAATTTCTTCAAGTGAAGAGCGTTGATAGGCTCTTTGAGTTGTTCTCCTTCAGTCATGGAGAGTCAGTAAGCACTAGACCCAAATGCTGCAGTAATAACATACAGACCAAGCCAGTTTGGTTCAAATTTCCCTTTCTGGACTCGTTGCTGCTGATTTTTGGGGTTTTCTCTTAGGATGAGATCACCAACTTGGAATTCACTTTGTTTGACTTTCTTATTGTAGGCTTTGGACATCCTCTTTTGGTATGCTCAAAGATGATCGAATGCCACCTTCTGACATTCATCTAGTAACTCAAGCTCTTGAAGCCGGTATATTCTATTTTCTTCATCAGTGATGAGGCCCCTCAGAGAGATTCATAATGTAGGAATCTCGACCTCAATAGGCAATGTTGCATCTTCTCCATAAACCAAGGCAAAGGGCATGGCCCTTGTTGGTGTTCGAATACTTGTTCTATAGTCCCACAAAGTCAGATTAATTTGGAGGTGCCAATCTCTACCATATTTATGAACTGTTCTATGCAAGATTTTGAGAATTGTCTTATTAGAAGCTTCTACTTGTCCATTACCCTGAGGATAATAGATAGATGACCAATACTAAATGATCCCGAATTTGGTGCATAACTCTCTTAGGTCCTTGTTTTTGAATTGTGCACCATTGTCAGTGATAATGGATGAGGGTACACCATATCCACAAATGATATAATTCAGTATAAACATAGCCACAGACTTGCCATCAGCTATAGCCAAAGGCACTACCTCAACCCACTTAGTAAAATAGTCAGTAGCTGTGATGATAAACTTATGTCCTCTTGAAGAAGAAGGATGTATCTGACCCACCAAATCAAAGGCCCATTGTTGGAATGGCCAGAAACTGACGAAAGGAAAAAGCTCTTCAGCAGGAGCATGGAACAGATTTCCATGAAATTGGCATTGTTTACAAGCCTTGGCATATTGAACAACTTCTTTCTCCATTTTTGGCTAGTAATAACCAGCTCTAATAAGTTTCTAAGCTAAGGTCAGACCACTCAAATGAGACCCACAAATACCTTCATGTACCTCAACTAACGCACGTTTGGACTCATCGGGTTCTAGACACCTAAGGAGGGTACTATCTAGACCCCGTCTATACAAGTTGTTTGCTATGATGACATACCATGAAGCATTACAAATTAGGTGACACTTTTCATTCTGAGTATAGGTGTATGGAATGATTTGGTCACAGAGGTAGGAATAGATATGGTGGTAGCGGGATGAATCATGTCCAATGACTGAATAGATCATCCTAGATTCAGGAATGTCATAGGTAGGGTAGTGTAATGCCCCCACTAGGAATTTTTGTTTGAAGTCATTTTCTGGCATTTGTAACATTGAAGCAAGAGTGGCCATAGCATCAACTACTTTATTATCTGCCCTTGGAATTTGCTGGAAAGAAATGTGTGCAAAATACTATTTGAGATCATCCACCATTCATTTGTAAGGCACTAGCTTTTCATCCTTTGTTTGATAGGTACCATTAACTTGATTGATGACTAATTGAGAGTCTCCAAAGACCTTGAGCTCATCCATATGCCATTCAATGGCTATCTTCATATTGTTAATGAGAGCTTCATATTCGAAGATGTTGTTTGTGCAAGGAAACAACATTTTATAAGCTTTTGGCAATGAGTATCTTTGAGGTGTTATAAATAGAATGCTTGCACCTGATCCTTGCTGAGTGAATGATCCATCAAAGAACATGCTCCAAGCCTGATGTGTGAGAAGCATGATGGATTCATCTAGGAATTCAATGTTCAAAGGTTGGTGATCTTTAAGAGGAGCTTCTGCCAACTGATCAGCAATCACTTGTCCTTTAATAGTTTTTCTTTCCACATACTCAATGTCAAATTCACTAAGTATCATCACCCATTTTGCTAATCTACCCGTGAGGGTAGCCTTGCTCAATAAGTACTTTAGTGGATCAATTTTTGCAATAAGCCTTGTAGTGAGAGCGAGCATATAATGTCACAACTTTTGAGAAGCAAACACTACTGCTAGACAAGCTTTCTCAATGATAGAATAATTTATTTCATACGAAACCAATGTTCTGTTGATATAGTAAATGGCTCTCTCTTTGTTGTTCTGATCTTCTTGAGCTAGGAGAGCACCCAAAGATGTGTTTGTGGTTGAGATGTATAGTATAAGAGGATTCCCATGAATAGGAGGCATCAATATAGGTGGATTAGCAAGATACTATTTAATTTGAGTGAGTCCTCTGTCATATTCTTCATTCCATTCATAAGTCACTCCCTTATGCAATTTTTTAGTAAATGGTTGTGACTTGTCGGCCAACTATGAAATGAAGCACCAGATAGATTGTAGCCTCCCCTATAGTCCTCTCATTTGACTGATGTTTTTAGGTGGAGGCATGTCCATAATAGCTTGAACTTTTTCTGGATCAACCTCTATGCCTTTAGCTGAAATTATGTAACCCAAGAGTTTCCCAGAAGTGATGCTGAATGCATATTTTTTTGGATTAAGTCTGAGACTAAATTGTTCCATGCGGTCAAGTATGGGACCCAAACCTATAAGATGAGTTGTTCGCTACATGCTTTTGGCTAAAGTGTCATCCACATAATCTTCCATTTTTTTATGCATCATATCATGGAAAATGGTAGTGACAACTCTCTGATATATTGCTCCGGCATTCTTAAGTCCAAAGGGCATGACATTCTAGCAAAAGGTGCCCTAGGAACATGTGAAAGCGGTCTTTTCCCGATCTTCTGGCACAATTTTTATTTGATTATAGCCAGAAAATCCATCCATCAAGGAATACATCTCATACCCTGCTGTCATATCCACTATCATGTCAATATTAGGCAGCAGGAAGTCATCTTTTGGACATGCCTTGTTTATATCCCTGAAGTCTATGCATACATGAATGGATTTATCATGTTTGGTGACTGGAAAAATATTTGAAATCCACTCTATTTAATCAATAGTCCTTATGAAACCAGCCTTAAGAAGCTTTTCTAGCTCTGCCTTGACTAAGAGTGCCACGTGTGGATGCATCTTTCGAAGCTTCTGTTTGATAGGTTTAATACCTGGTGCAATGGACAAATGGTGCATGATTAGATTAGGGTCTAATCTAGGCATGTCAGAGTAAGTCCATGCAAAGTTTATTTTCTTGCTTTGAAAGAAGCTAGTGAACTCTTCATTTTGTTTTGTAGATAATGACTGTGCTAGATGAATAATTTGTGGAGCAGCCTCTATACCCAAATTTACTGGTTGTGTTAGCTCAATCAATACTGATGATCTCTCTTGAAAGTGGCTCGGAAGGGTATCAAGTATCTCATCCTTGGGTGCCTCGGAGAGGTTTTCACCCTCGGATACGTCTTTTATTTTTACTATTTTTGGCTCTGATACTGCCACATTGTGGTTTTCACCATCAGAGCATCTATTTTTTCTTCTTTTAATTTTTTGACTAAGATTGATATCTACCTCTGTCACGCTGACATTGCTTTCGTTGGTGGAGGACATTACAGGTTCAATAGCATGGAGGTAACAGGCTAGAGCATAATCATTCTGGAACGTTAGGACTTCATTGGATGAGGAAGGGGAGTTCTAGTTTATCAGCTCAAGATTTTTGAGTGAGAGAGAAGTAGTGACTGGTTCAATTGCATTCACGGTATAACCATCAAAAGCACAAACGAGCAAGTCAAGACCTAGAGTGATCTTGTCTAAAGGAGCATTTGAATCCCTATGAAACATCACATTAGAAGTAGAGGACAAGTTAACACCGATGGTGTCTAATTCGTGTGACCTAATGCTAGACCCTTCACCTACTTTGAGAAGTCTTTCATAGGTATGCACCATGTCTATATCTTTATCATAAGTAGCATCAGACAAACAGTCAAATTCATACTCATGTGAGTCAGTACTTGATGTGGGAATTCCATTAGCACTAGTTGTATCATCATCTTCATCTTCATTTCTTGCAGCATTAATGGCTTGTTGAAGTCGATCTTTTTCAAACTATTCTTGGAAATGTGTGGGTATGTACTATTCACCCTGAGAATCAGACTCAGCCATTTGCATTTCTTTCCATTGGTCATACATGAGTTGATGTACCGAAGCAGTCTCATTGGAATCACTATTAGTTTCTATAATGTGGATAGGTATAACAGGTTCATCCGATTCTGCAAAGAGTGCAGCCAATTCCGAAGGAATAGGATATGGGAAAGTGTCTTCATCAGAGCTGGCCTCTGGATTTACCTCTAGAGTAGTATCATCAAATTTTGGTTCAGGTTTTGGCACAAATTTATTTATCCCTAAATGAAAGGGGATCTTTTTGAAGCCTAAGCCAATAGTATCCTTTGTGTGGTGACCTGTAGCTTCAATGGGTTTCAACAAACCATTGTCATTCATTCCTATAGGACCACTCCCTTTGTAGCTAAAGTACTTCATGATCTTGAAGGCTTCACTATGTGGCTCTTGTTCTAAGTCTAGAGGTGGAGTAGTTATTTTAGATGTTTCTTTCCCTTTATAGATCCAAGTTGTGATAGCCCTTTCTTCATCTTCATCTTCTAATGGTGTAGAGGCCTGTACAAAAGTGCCATTGTAGACTATTTGAGGAGAGTCATCAGAAGGTTTGTTACTCTCAGAAGGTCTCCCATAAGAACGTGGAGATGGAGGGAGAGCAACTAGTGATAGCACAGGTTCAATTCGGTATTCTCCCATGCCTATATCCTTAAGTTTTAGAGTTTGTTCCATTTCTTTGAGCTTAGCATCATAGAACTCAGTGGACTCTCTATTAGCTGGAACAAAGCTATCTGCAGATTGCACAAGTGTGTTGCAAGAATAATTGGTATTAGTAGGCACAATGACTTCCACTCCATGAAATGGAAACTTGATGCATTGATGGTATTTGGATGAAACAACCTACATCTCATGAATCCAAGGTCTTCCCAACAAGATATTGTAGGCAAGAGGAATGCCAAGAACTTGAAAGGTAACATCTCTCTCAATAGGTCCTACGTGGATAGGTAGCACAACTAAGCCTTGAGATTTGCATTCCTCTTCATCATAAGCTTTGATGGTAATCTTTTTGTGGGAATCTATACAATTCTCATCATAACCTAGCTGGGTAAGCAACTTATCAGAACAAATATTGAGACCAGCATCATTGTCTATGAGCAGTTGATGGACATGTTTAGGACCTATCATGACCTCTATGTGCAAGGGAGCATTATGCGGATGGCTCAGAGAGTGATCATCTTCTTCGGAGAAGGACAAATAATGAGATGAAGTCAAATGACCCACCATAGATTGGAACTGGTTGAGATCAATCTTTTTGGGGATGTTTGCCTTGGTGAGGACTTTATCTAGAATCTACCTATGAGTAGGCGAGATCTTCAACAGCTCAAAAATGGTGATCTAAGCGTTGGTCCGTTGGAGTTGATCTAAGATGCTATAACTAGCCCAACTAGATGAAGGGACATATTTTGTGTTCTTGTTGGTAGGACCAATAGCAGTCTTATCCATAGTTTGTTTCGGAGCAGACACCGAAGGATCAGGACCTTTCAAAACAACCCTTCCACATGATCGAGTAACAACATTGGCACAATCTTGAGGTTGTTCAAATTTAGAAGAATGAGACCCGAAACTATGCAAGATGAAAGGAGTCTTAGGTTTGGGAGCATCGCCACTCCCCTTGATAGTGATCATGTCGCAATACTCAACCTCAACAAGTTTGATCATACCAATGACACTGTCATCGTTAGTGTATGTGTAATTGATCTTAGCATTGGTATTCTTAGTGTTTGGAGATTCACCCTTCTTGTGAGGAGGGAAGGGATCCTTAAATGCTTAATGGTCCAAATTTTTGTTATGGCCATCCACAACAATGTCACTTCTATCAATCAAATCTTGGACCTTATGTTTCAGCTGAAGACAAGTAGAAGTCTTGTGACCCTTATTCTGGTGATAGTCATAGTAGGCGTTGTCATTCCACCAATGAGGTCGGGGTTGTGGGTCATAGAGATGCTTTTCCAAAGGAGTAAGAATCTGATTCTGCACAAGAGTTTTATAAACCACATCAAGCGGTTCTCCCAAGGAAGTGAATTCACGCTTGGGCCGAGATGCCCAAGGTTTGTTCCTAGAAAACCTTGAAGGTTGCTGATTTTTTGTCACAAGCTTTTCAGTAGCTTTGATGGCCTATATGCTAGAAGAGAGATTAAAAATAGACTTAGCAGGCTTCGGGGTCACATTGTCGACCACTCCATCATTCACAACATCTCTATTCTTGTTGACAAACTTCCCTTTATCTTTATTTGAGTTTGAAGATCCTTGTTTGTTGTCTTTGTTCAAAGTTAATTCCCCTTTCTTGATCATAAAGGCCTCTATTCGCACTGTTTGTTTAATCATGCTATCAATGGTTAGGGGACCTTGTAATTGCACTTGATATCCAAAGTCTAGGATAAGATTGTCTAAGAAAATGTCGAGTCTCTTGGACTCTGGTAGCTTGTGAGGACACCTTGTACATAATTGTCTCCACCTTTGGAGAAACATTAGAAAAGATTCCCCTTGTCGCTGTTTCAAATTGCAAAGATCCTGGATGTTGATCAGATGCTAAATATTATGTGAGTAATGTTGGAGAAATAGATTAGCCATTTCATCAAAAGTCTTAATGCCAGTGGGCAATCTAGAAAACCGCTCCATAGCTAGTCCACCCAAGCTACGAGGAAATAAGCGCATAAGATATGTTTGGTCATGCATGAATTCCATGGATAAAGTGCCAAAATCCCTTAAGTGATCTTGGGGATCGGTAGCACCCAAGTATTTGTCATATTTAGGGAATTCTACACCTCTGGGAAAAGGTGGCATGTGAAGAATCCTATCAAAGGGGAAAGGACAAATACTTTCCATTGTGAATTGTTGTGCAGGTTTGTCCTTATTCTTCACAAGTTGGCTAATCTGATCTTGCATGTCTTGGACCATCTTTTGTGACTTAGCGGTCTCAGTTTCTTCCTCCTTGGCCACAAGTGTTTCAACTTGAAAATTTGAGGGTAATTTAGCCCCTTGCTTGGCCAACTCAAGAAAATATTTTTCCTTCTCCTCTAGAAGGAGGATCTCCATCATCTTGATAAGACTTTTGTTTTCTTTCGCAACGTCTATGCTGTTTTGAGTTATTGTGTCATCACCATCATTGCCAACAATTTCATAAGTGCTTGGGACTTGATCTTGACTATGATTGAAAGGAGCAAGATGATAGTGATATGCTGGTTGACCACCTTGAGCTTTGTTTTGAGCTTGGTGTTGATTCTGACCATTTTGGGTTTGATCATAGCATTTCTCATTTTGAGGTTGAGCATGATGTTGGTCATTGGAATATTGACCATGATGTTGATTGTTCTGAGATTGATCAAAATTTTGGCTATATTTGCCTAGTTGGAAGTCGAATGGCTCTCCCATCTTGTCGTAAGACTGTGCAACAAATGGAGACTTAGAAAAATGATATGAACAATGTCGAAAGGGCACAACTAAGGTAACTCTTGGTGCTCTAACAGGATCAAGAAGATCAATAGGTTCAAATGATTCGATATCGTCAACATGATTGATAGGTTCAATGATAGGTCTAGTCTGAGGAAGTGGTCTTCCAAAGTTATGAAACAATGAGTTGTTTTGGAAGAATGAGTTGTCTTGATCTTGAAATGAGAAACCAGGTTGCACTTGAAACAATGGATTAAAACACTCTTGGAACACTGGAGGTGATTGAGACGGGTTGTCTTTCAAAGTACTCAATGAAGAACTTGAGGATCCCTCACAATGTTTAGATTGCACAATGGGTTCAGGACAACTTGTTCCCTAATCATGAGGTTTACCTCTACCTTGACCAGTATTACGAATGGGATAAGTATTGCCACTTCAATTCGTGATAGTCATAGAAGAAGATGAAACAAGAGAAGACTCAAGATAATGCTAAAACTCTGTCTCTAGAAACAATGAAAAGGAGATAAAGGCTAGAACAACCGAGATGTGAGATGCACCTGGTGTATACTAATAAAAGTATCTTCATAGAATTAGGGTTAATCATCAACAATAAGTGAAATAATAACTAAATACAACCACAATTGAGCAACTATTTAACAAAATCAATGATTAATTGAGCATCCTATGGCTCTCTAACTAAGATGTTAATGAGTGAGCTCTCAGCAAGCTCTCATTAATGACAGTCCTAGAATGAGAATGATAGAGATAAAACAATGTTAAAGCTAACAATTATCAAGATGAATGCTAAAATTTCTCTTAAATGCTTTTCTAAACTCAAATTGCAAGAGGTTTGATGCAATTCTTAAATAGGTGGTTGATCAATTATGAAGGATTTTGGCCTTCCTTTTATAGATTTTCTAATGGTAGGGGGTGTAGTTGTGTTTAATCATGATTGAGTTGGGGTTAAGTCTTTGGTTCCACCCTTTGAAGACAAAGCAAAGTTTGTGTCCTCAAAGCTTGGGACAAGTAGACAAGATGGATGGTTAAGATTCCTTTTCATTTTTGAGTGAATGAGATTCAATTTGGCTTGATCCATGTGAATGTCTTTCCTCAAATCTCATTGGTTGATTGATTTTCCTCTCCTTTTGGTTTGTTGAGAGTAATTGATTTTTATTAATTGATTTAATTGATTTATTTTAGCCATGTACCCTTTGAATGGGTTGAATTTAATTTAATCCAAGACTATACAATTAATTGAATTAATTGTATTTTGATTTGATTGCACTTGATTAAAATGCTCTCCATTTTGATTGATATTGAATTAAGACTTGATTTTCATTTTGATTGGCTAATTGTGCATTGTGATTCAATTATTTCCTTGATTTGCTTTGATTTGACTTGATTTGCTTTGAATTATCATTAAATTGTCTTTGTCCATTTTTAGGTTATTACACCTGGTACGAATCGTCAGGAGTATGGCTAGAACAGTCGAGATGAGACTATTGCAACGTGAGATACAAAAGCACAAAGAGATAAGATAAACAAATGAGAGACAAAATGAGTCAAAGCAATAATCGATCAGTTCGCAGCTGAGACACTCAGTTTCTGACAATGAATGACAAGAAAACAAACAAATAGACCTCAAACAAAAAAACCAGATTAGGTAAAAATTTCACCAGTTAATGGGAAATAAGCCTCTATTTTGAAAAATAGGGTACAGGTTCATGTGAGAAAGTACCAGGCTTCGGGCGAGAAAATGCTAGGCTTCACGCGAGAGAATGAAATCTTGCGCGAGACAATGCTCAATTTTTGAAACTTCACGCGGGAAAATACCAATGATCGTCAGTTCAATGCAGATTTCAAGATAAAAGATAGATTTTGAAACACAACACAAATGGTTCTCAGATAAAAAATTCAGTTTCCAGACAGTTTAATAAACAATCTCAGTTTGAAGGTTTCAAGCATTCGTTTACAAGCATGAAGGTTTTGAACAAGCAATGGTGACACAGGAAGTAGTCGTAAACAGACCTACCAAGGACAAAGAAACTTGGCAGTATCATGGGATTCTTTGTTTAATCATGATGAACAAATTTAAGACTTGATAACAAACACATAGTTATCCCTACAAAAAAATGGTGAGAAGACAAAACCTTTGCCTCATTGCTTATGCGCATGCGTTCACCTCACACAGTTGTGTCACCCCCTAGAGGGCACCTATGTTTTTGGTGTTTCCAAGGACTCAATAATATATGTTTGAAGCTTACCCTTGAAGGAGGGGCCAATGTCATATAGCACCTTCAAGCGTCCAGGTGCATGCCTATGGTGAGAATCTACGAGAGAGATTCTTCCCCCTCCCTGCGCAAAGATTATGCCTCCTTTTGAAGGTGATCCGGGTAGGCAACTAACTAAGGAAATTTTTTAGTGGGCTTCTGTTCAAACTAACCTTTGGTGCCCCCAATATAGGGTTGAGGCCTCGCAGCCACACCGACACCTGAAAGATATACACCCCTGCAAGCAAGGCTAGGAGCGGCGCCGCTCAATACAACAGATGGAGCCTTCTCAAGATGATAGTTGAAATCAAGAGAAGGAAATTAACATGATTTTAGAGTCTTTAGACTCAACAAAACATTCTTTATTATAGTGAGGCAGAATCACCGGTGATAGGTGCGTACTCACTTGGGTCGTTCCCAGAGGTTCAACTTTCGGCAGGCCCTCTAAAGGTGCAACAACTTGGTTTGGATCTAAGGGTTTGATTTTTTGTTTCTCTCAAAGAGAGAAGAGCATACTTCTCTACCTCTTCACCTTACCCAAACACATCAAGCATATTCATCACCGACCTAGCTTCACTCCACCAAATCCACAAGCTTTTGGGTTTCTGGTTCTCTCAAAGAGAGAAGAGCATAATCCCCTGGCAAGTAGAAGTACTAAAGATTCACTACCTTGCTTTGCTTTCCTAGGTATCCATCATTCTAGCAACATTTGGGTCTCAGTTTCATCCGTGGGCATCACTTCCATGTAATGAAGAGCCTATTCCCCTACTTTGCTATTAGGACCTTTTAGAAATTTTAACAAAGCCCTAATTATACTATGTGAATGAAAGCAAGAAAACAAACACAACATTTTAAATAATCTTTGACAATCGTCCTCCAAGTAAACTGTTAGCAAGTTTTATGATCTTCAACAAAGCGACTTGTAGATCACTGTTATGTTGTGACAGAAACAAAGATATGAAATCAATAGTAGAAAGCAAATGTTAGGAAAAAACAACAGTAAATTGTAGAATCTAGAAATTTTAAATGTCTAACAGTAAAACTTCACGCGAGAAAGTGTAGCGCTGCGTGCAAGAAAGTACCAGGGCCTACACAAGAAAGTACTATTTCATGTGAGAGAGTGCTACAGGGAGAAAAACTTCACATGGTGCACTTAGAAATCTCACGCAAACTTTCATACATAGAGAAGTACAGACGTATGACATATTGCAGAATTCAAAAAAATGCTTGAGATTGATGAGGCCAGAAATCAATTTTTCTGCCCCACGATGGGCACCAGAATGTCTATAGCTGAATGTGGACCTCTAATCCAGCTATATACATAACATAGTCATTACTCGATCATTGAAATTATGAAGGTGAGTATGAATTACTCAATTTGCAATGTCTATTGATTGGACTTGTTGCCTCCTAATTAGTTGGGGTGTTTGAATTTCTCTCAGAATGAGAGCCAACAACCAAAAGACCAAACTAAGACGGAGGATTTTGAAAGCTATGAAGATAAACAATGCAATTAATCTAAGATGAATGTGCAAGTAATCTAAGAATGAAGATGCAGATTTTAGTCTAAGAACTTGAAGGAAATATGAAAATGCAGATTTGATCTAAAGGAGCTTGAAAGAAATCTGAAAATTAAGCTATGAGCATGGTAGACAAACTAATTAATATGAAAATGCAATATTATACTAAAATGAAATTAATCTAAATGTGCAATAAAAGCTTGAAAATGTGAAATAGTTGAGACTAAAATTTGCTATAGTTTATGTGCTCTCAAATTGCCTTTTTTTTCGAATGAAGGAGAAGGTTCATAATATAGACAAGCCCGGAGAAGGAATGAAGAGTTTCTTGAAATGAAACAGTTGACTCTTCATTCCCAATTGAGACAAATATTGAAGAATTACTTAATTAGAAGAATGAATTATTGCCACATATGGGTGACCCTTTGAATATTTTGAATTATTAAATCCAAATAAGATAATCCATTCAAATAACCAAGTAATATTAATTCCTTTTATGTGTATTAGCCAAATGGGGTGGGTTTAATTTAATTTAAAGCACTTAGGACTTTAGAATTAAATCAATTTATCATAGGGATTATTTAGCTAATGAAGTCAAAAACTTAGGAATTAATTATAGTGTGAGATTAATGCAATTTAGGGTTTTTGCAATTGACATCAAGTCAAATAAAGTCAGGTAGGAGAGAGAAAATTGCCTAGTAAAATAGGACTTTAATGATGTAAAATTGAAGAAAATGCACCAAAATTGATTGAAATTATAAGGTGCCAATTTTGGGGTATTACACGTTGGACACATTTTGTGATGTATTTGTGAGCCAACTAGAAAGATTATGAGATCGAGTATATATGCTTTGAGATGTGAAGTTGTGAAGGTGTGTTTGGATGCATTGGGATATAAAAATAATGTAGAGGATGTTGCAAGCTATAAATAGGACTTCTTTGGCATATCAAATGATGTTTTAGTTTATCTTTAATACTATATGATACTTGCGTAATACTGGACAAAGAGTCTTTTGTAAGAGCAGTGAGCTTCATTTTGTATTCACCCCTAACAGGGTCTATCCTCTTATAAGGACTTGTACTAATATAATATTCTACTCCAAATAGGTAAAGGTCTCCTAACAGGGACACAATAATTTTAGTGCATCATTTGTGGGTACCATCCCCACCAGGGTTTTCCCTTAGCCAGGGTTTCCTCGAGAACAAATTATGATGTTATGAGTTGTTTACTTTATGTGTGTGTTCTTCTTATTTTAGTTATTGCATAGTTAAGTTTCAATTGTTTTAAAAAGAGTAAAAATGTTGCAATACTGATTCACCCCCCTCTCAGTATTGCTTGATCCTATCAATTAGTATCAGAGTGCAAGACCCTTAAAGATAAAGCCTAATAGCTTAAGGGACATCTAGATGGATTTAGGCAGTTTGGAAGAAAACTTCAAAGCGGCACTACAAGACCTAGATAAGGCTAATGCTAAAAATGTTGAATTAAAATACAAGCTAAAGAAAGTTGAAGATTATATCAAAAGACTCAAAGAGTAGATCAACATTTCAAATAGAAAAAGGCAAGATCTTGTTGAGAAAATGAGGGAACCTGAGAATGATTCATCTGATCCAATTAAAAAACTTGTACAGGAAATGGAAATAATAAAAATGAGTATGAATTCATCATTGTGAAAATGACTAAAGAAATTCAACAAGAGAAAGAAGAAAATAGCAAACTTGAAGAAGCCTTGAAGAGTGCAAATGTACAAAAGAAAGAATGTAGCTAGAAATCAATGATGTCAAAACCAATTATGAAGAATTGGAGAAGTACAATATCATCATTAAAGAAGATCTTGTGGAGGTAAGGAATCATATTGAAAAACTTCATGTGAATAGTAACAAAATTGATGAACAGCTAGAGAGACAAAAACCTAAAGGTGATAAGTCACTAGTTGGCTTCAATGAAGCCAAATTTTTCAAATCTCAGGAGAAGAAATATGAAGGTAGGACTGATGAGACATCCAATCAACAAAAAGAACCTAATCAAGAGGAGAAAACTAGGGAGCAGATCAAACCTTTCAAAGGGAGATGTTTTGGATGTAACAAATTTGGTCACATGAAGAAGGATTTTAAAGGTAAGAATGTCTTCAAACCTTTCTTTAATTGTTGGGAATATGGAAATAGAAGAAATGAGTGTAGAAAACTAGATGAAATATGGAAGAGTCAAGATTATGTTAGACAACCTACTACACCAAATAAGATCATCTATCACAAATGCAATAATCTTGGGCACAATGCAAAGAACTGTAAATTACAATTTGGACAAGATAGGTTTCAGCCTAGAAGACTACATGTTACTTTCTTCAAATAAAACAATGAAGGAAATATAGCCAAGTACTAAAGATATAATGGACCAGATGGAGACAAAAGACCACCTATTGTAATAAAGAAGAACATTGGTGATATTGGCAAGGGCTTAGCAGAGTATAAGGCCGAGTTTGATTGTATTTTTAGAAGACAAGGAAGCAAAGATAATAGAAAAGTATGGAAGGAAAAGAACCAGAGTGAGTCAAATGGTCAGGGAGATTTAGTAGATGCTACTAGATCTTTTTCTCATGATAATGCTCGCATTTTGACCTAAATGGCCAAGCATGGCCTTAGGGGAGCTTTGGATAAAAATAACAGTAATCTATCCAACCCCTTAATTATAGAATAAGCTGATGCAAGCTTATGGGAAGATAATATAATAAGGTCAGAGTTTCTATTCGAGATCGCATGGATATAGGAATTATATTGGATGATCACCATAAATATGAATGACTAGATCATAGAAGACTTACAAACTCATTGGGAAATGTGTGAATTTGAAATATTACAAAGTATAAGTTCATTATTCTCAAACATTTTGATCACCATTCGAATATAACTAAGGGAGATTAGAAGAGAAAGTAAAGGAGCTAAAAAATTCTTGTGATCGCTAAGTGCGCATATCCCATTTCATCAAGTAAAAGGTATTTTGATATTCTGCAAAGCTTTGTTTACTATGGATACACCAATGATTTTTTATGTTAGTGAGAGTCCAAGGTACAAATTCAAAAAATGCCCTTACAAGTCCATGAAGGATGATTCTGAAGGTGCATTTTCACAAATGCCATATGGTGTGCTTCATATGGAAGACATTAGGGAATACATTCAATACAAGTATGAAACAATAGGAGACTTAGAAATCATTAAGGAAAATAAATATATGATTAAGGATGATGAAACTTGGAAAGATGAGTTCACTCATTTACAAAATCTTAACATCATGAGAATGGTGAAACTCTATGAGTTTGATGAGGAAGAATTGATTAAGATTGTTATTATCATAGTTCATGATCAGTTTCTATGGATATGATAGAAACCTGTTAAGATTTCAAATAAGTTGACTCTTGATGTGACTAGATTACACAATACTGGCATTATCCATGTTGCAGAGAAGAACACAAAGAAATATGTCAAAACCCTAACACATCCTAAATGGGACAAGAGGGAAATGATTGTTGTTGACATCTTTCAGCAAGATGTAAGGTTGATTTCGATGATTCTAGGATACAAACTTCATTATAGTAGCCAACTTAATTTTGTTTCCATGGGCATTATAATGATGACATACAAGATGGTGAAGGAAAACATAAAATACAACTTGTGTGAAGTATTAAGACTAAAATTATTCGAGAATGTTAAGAATATTAAGCAAGACAAGTTAAAGGCATTCATGTTTGGATCTTTGCTTCCCGAAATGCACCCTAGGGTATGGAAAGATAGTGATCCCACAACTGTAGAAATTAGAAAGTATTACAAAATGCAGGATAAGAAATGGGTAAGATGGAGAACTCTTTGGGATGTTTAAGGTTTTCCAAAGAGAAATAAAGGAAAGAAAGAGGATCCTGGGGAAATGGTAAAAAAATATAAAGATACAATCTATTTCATGGTTAAGACTGATTGTGTATGTTTTGAGGCAGTGGAACCTAGGAAGAAGTGGAGTTACCCCATGAGTTATGAGGTCAATGCAAAGGCTCTTATTATGCAAGTTGAACATGTTCTTTCCTCTAATATTGACCCTACAAAAGAAACATGGGGCACTTATGAATAAAATTTTTCTAAGATCCTAGATGAACAATCAAGGGTAGTAAGAAAGAGAAAGGTTGAGAAAATAGTTGACAACCTTGCAAAAAAGGAAGGCATAAGCCAAGAAGACATAAAAGAGGTAAGAAAGAAGATAGTAGAAGGATCTTTTGGGTTGGTAAGCATGGCTCCTACATCCCTTCCACCTCTTGAATCTATAAGAATTATTGATTCACCTCCTTTTATGGTCACAATACCTGATACCACCCCTACGTCACCTAACAGGTCATCACAATGAAGGAAACAATGAAGGAAACAAAGATTCCTACAAGAAGGACAAGGTCCTCTAAACAAAACTCACCTCCTAAAAGGTAGAGGCTAGTGTAGAGAAGAAAGAAGAATAAAAGAATATTGAGGAGAAGAAAACATAGGAGAAAACACAAGACAAACCAGTTGAGAGGCAACTATGCAAACCCAATATAAAAATATTGGAAAAAAGGATAGTTGATCAAGCAAATCTAAATCAATTACCCAGATACTATGATAGGTACAATGAAAATGACAAATTTCTAATTGAAGATATTGTCATCACTTACATGTTAATGTTTAAAAAGAATCTACTTGAAATTGAAGGTAGCATTCCCAATGAATTGTATGAGAAACTAGAAGTAAGGAAACAACTAAAAATTGAGGAAGATGGACAAATAAAAAGAAAACCTATAAAAGATATGCTACCAATTGTATCATTCAATGAGAATGACAAAATAATAAAAGCCATCAAGCCCCTGCTAAGAGTAAAATCAAGATTGATAAATATTATGGGGAGAATGTATGAGGAAGTGATAGAAGAAACTCATAAGGCCATTGATAAGGTATTGATGAAAGCTGAGCTAAAAAATCCTTCACCTCCTAAACCTAAGGATAATAAGCCCAAAACTATTCTAATAGGAGAGCCTTGCAAAATTGCAAAAGTACACATTGAATCATCTAAGGATGAAGATGATAACAATCAGTTCTATAGTATTGTTAAGAAACCAAACTTCTTTGTTGTTGGTGTGCATGTGTCTTTGGACACCTCACAAGATAGTGGTGACCCTTTTCAAGGGAATGTGGACATTGCCACTAAGGTAGATTATAGTAACAAACATAGTACAGTCAATACAGATCTCAACACAATGATTGGTGGAGAAACAAAATCACCTATTGAGGAAATATATCAAGGCACAAAGGGAATTAAGGAAGAGGTAAAGAAGGAAACTCAAGTTGAGCAAGAAATGAATATATCTATTCTTTTCTCTTCAACTCTATTGTTGGCAAGTGATAGTAAATCTCTGAACACTAATGTTGATGGCATGGATGAAGATGAACTAATGAAGTTATCATTCATAGCCTTTGCTAGGGAAAAGGAGAGGTCAGAACAGAGGATAGAGAAGAAGTCAAAGGTATTGGGTAGGGAAATGGATAAAATTAACAATATTCTACCCATACCTTTCACTTTTCAAGGAAATGACACAGTGGATAGTCTGAACAAAATCCTTGATGACTTTGATGTTCATTTTACTTTGTTGGAGAATGCTGCAACTGTGAAAGTTGAGAGAGAATACATGGAGTAGAAATTATATGAGCTACATCAATCAATAAAGTGGGATGTCAGCATAATTAACACCAATATCTCTAGTATTAGGTCTTGTATTATGAATGGGAATCAAATATACAACTAATGCATAAATGCTAAACCAAGCATGTAAAGAATGTGATGGATATAATCCATAATGATGAAAAAACATTTGATGATTTAGTGAAGAATTATGGGTCCTCCTCACAATCTATTATAGAGATGGACAACAAAGTATCCAAGTCATTGGATAAAATCAATGTGTTGAAACAAAGAAGACAAGAGTGCTGGGAAGATTTTCTATGTTGAGGAGTATGCTTACTCCTAAACTGTCAATTTTAGAGAAGCACCTCAAGGATATGGAGATCGCAAAGAATTCTATTGATGGAGCTTTACATAAAATATTAGAGGATTATGAGATCTCATTCTTTACATTCAATGGTCTCATTCATGTTGGTGAGACATTGAAGAAGACATGGGCAACAAATGTAAAGACCTTGGAAACTTCTTTATAAGATATACTTCATATGGTGTGAGTTTTTGGTGAGAAGCACTACATTTTTAAATTGTATATAGCTGGATTTTTTTGTATACATTTTTTATTGATATCAAAGGGGGACTGATGAGGGTGAAAAATTTATACTAATGTATAGTCAGTAGTTTGGCATTAGACACTTAGTCATTTTTCACTGAAGTGTTACCATCAATGCTAAAGGGGGAGATTTTTGACAAGTGGGTAAATGATTATGGGAAATATGTTGTCATTTATAGAAACACTACTTATTGGCATGACCACTTGGAGTATAGTTTAGTTTTGGATGTTTACACTGGAAAAATAACCAAGTTCAGAAAGAATTTGATAGGGTATAGTCATACAATTTTTCCTTGCGAGAACAATATATGAGCAATTAAGTCAAACAAGCTTAGAGGAATGTATTACGGGATGTAATAGACCTTCAATTAAGGTCACATATATTTTAGAGTTGAATAGAGAGAGTTACAACATGGTCTGGATACGCGAAGACTATACAATAGTGAAAAAAGGTAGATGAGTTGTCGTGATGCTTAAGGGAGTAACGTGTGGAATACAAAGGTGATACCTTGGATTTTGTTTGGGTCCTACCCTATCCTTGTATATGTGTGGTCATTGAATATGTAATTTCTATTTGAATATGTGTTGGACACATTTTTTTATGTATTAGTGAGCTGACTGGAAAGATTATGAGATTGAGTATATATGCTTTGAGATGCGAAGTTGTGAAGTTGTGTCTAGATGCATTGGGATGTAAAACTAAGGTAGAGGATGATATGAGTTATAAATGAGACTTCTTTGGCAAATCAGATGTTTTTTTAGTTCATATTTTGTATTACATGATACTTGTGTAATACTGGACAAGGATTCTTTTGTAAGAGCAATGAGCTCCATTTTCTATTCACCCCGAACAAGGTTATAGACTCCTAACAAGGACTTTTACTAATGTAATATTCTACTCCTAACAGGGAAAGGTATCCTAACAAGGACACAATAATTTTAGTGTGTCATTTGTGGGCACCATCCCCATCAAGGTTTTCCCTTAGCTAGGGTTTCGTCAAGATCAAATTATGATGTTACGACTTATTTACTTTATGTGTGTGTTCTTCTTATTTTAGTTATTGCACGGTTAAGTTTGAATTGTTTTAAGAAGTGTAAAAGTTCTACAATACTAACTCACCCCCCCTCTCAGTATTGCTTGATCCTATCAATTGGTATTAGAGCACAAGGCCCTTGAAGATAAAGCCTAATAGCTTAAGGGAGATCTGGATGGATTTAGGCAGTTTGGAAGAAAATTTTGAAGCAACACTACACAACTTGGATAAGGATAATATTAAAAATGTTGGATTAAAATACAAGCTAAATAAATATGATGACTATATCAAAAGACTCAAAGAGAAGATCAACATTTCAAATAGCAAAAGGAAAGAACTTGTTGAGAAAATGAGGGAACCTGAGAATGATTCATCTGATCTAATTAAAAAAACCCAAACAGGAAAAGGATACAATAAAACATGAGTACAAAATCATTATTGTGCAAATCACTAAATAAATTCAACAAGAGAAATAAGAAAAGAGAAAACTTGAAGAAGCCTTGAAGACTGCAAATGTACAAATGGAAAGAATGTAGCTAGAAATCAATGATGTCAAAACCAATTATGAAGAATTGGAGAAGTAAAATATCATCATTAAATAATACCTTGTGGAGGCAAGGAATCGTATTGGAAAACTTCATGCAAATAGTAACAAAATTGATGAACAGCTAGAGAGACAAAAACCTAGAGGTGCCAAGTCAGGAGTTGGCTTCAATGAAGCCAAATGTCCTAAATATCAGGAGAAGAAATCTGAAGGTAGGACCGATTAGACACCCAATCAACAAAAAGAACCTAATCAAAAGAAGTAAACTAGGGAGTAGATCAAAACTTTAAAGGGGAGATGCTTTGTATGCAACAAATTTGGTCACATGAAGAAGGATTGTAAAGGTAAGAATGTCTCCAAACCTTTTTTTAATTTTTGGGCATATAGACATAGAATAAATGAGTGTAGAAAACTAGATGAAAGATGGAAAAGTCAAGATTATGTTAGAAAACCTACTACATAAAATAAGATCATCTTTCACAAATGCAATAATCTTGGGTGCATTGCAAAGATCTGTAAATTGCAAGTTGGACAAGATTGGTTTCATCCTAGAAGACCGCTTGTTACTTGCTTCAAATGCAACAATGGACATATAGCCAAGTACTACAAATATAATGGACCAGTTGGAAATAGAAGACCACTTATTGTAATAAATAAAAATATTGGCAATATAGGCAAGAGCTTACAACAATATAAGGTTGAGTTTGATCACATTTTTAGAAAAGAAGGAAGCAAAGATAATAACAAGGTATGGAAGGAAAAGAACTAGAGCGAGTCAAATGGAAAGGGAGAATTAGTAGATGCTATTTGATCTTAACCTAATGCTAATGTCCATATTTAAACATAAATGGCCAAGCATGTCCTTAGGGGGAGCTTATGATAAAAACAATAGTAATCTATCCGGCCCCTTAATTACAGAATAAGTTGACATGAGCTTATGGGAAGATAATATAATAAGGTTAGAGTCTCTATTAGAGATCACATAGCTATAGGCATTATATTGGATGATTTACAGAAAGATGGATGACTAGATCATAGCAGACTTTCAAACTCATTGGGAAATTTGTGAATTTGAATCATTGTGAAGTATAAGTTCATTATTCTCAAATATTTTGATCACCATTCAAAAAGAACTAAGGGAGATCAGAAGGGAAAGAAAATGAGCTAAAGCATTTATGTGATCACTAAGTGCACATATCTCATTTCATCGAGTAAAAGGTATTTTGATATTCTATGAATATTTGTTTACTGTGGATACACCAATGAGTTTTGATGTTAGTGAGAGGCCAAGATACAAATTCAAGAAACACCCTTACAAGTCCAATTCAAGAAACTCCCTTACAAGTCCATGGAGGATGATCCTGAAGGTGCATTTTCACAAACACCATACGATGTGCTTCATGTGGAAGACATTAGGGCATACATTCACTGCAAGTATGAAATAATTAGAGACTTAGAAATCATTAAGGAAAAGAAATATATTATTAAGGATGATGGAACATGGAAAGATGAGTTCTCTTATTTAAAAAATCTTAACATCATGAGAATGGAAGAACTCTATGAGTTTGATGAGGAAGAATAGATTAAGATTGTTCTTAGCAAAGTTAATGATTAGTTTCTATGGATAGGAGAGAAACCTATTAAGATTTCAAATGAGTTGATTCATGATGTGACTGGATTAGACAATACTAGCATTATCCCTGTTGTGGATAAGAACACAAAGAAACAAGTTGAAACCCTAACACATTCTAAATGGGATAGGAGGGAAATGAATATTACCAACATCTTTTAGCAAGATGTAAGGTTGATTTTGATGATTCTAGGATACAAAATTTATTATAATGATGGCATACAAAATGGTGAAGGAAAACATGAAATCCAACTTGTGCAAAGTATTAAGACTACAATTCCTAGAGAATGTTAAGAAGATTAAGCGGGACAAGTCAAAGGCATTTAGGTTTGGATCTTTGCTTCCTAGAATGCACCCTAGGGCGTCGAAAGATAATGATCCCACAACTACACATATTAGCAAGTATTAAAAAATGTTGGATAAGGAATGGCTAGATGGAGAACTCTTTGGGATGTGTGAGGTATTCCAAAGATAAATAAAGGAAAGAAAGAGGATTCCTGAGGAAATGGTAGAAAAGTATAAATGTACAATCTATTTCATGGTTGAAACTGATTGTGTATGTTTTGAGGCAGTGGAACCTAGGAAGAAGTGAGTTACCCCATGGGTTATGAGGCTAGTGAAAAGGTTCTTACTATGCAAGTTGAACATGTTCTTTCCTCTAAGATTGACCCTACTAAAGAAAGATGGGGTGCTTATGAAGAAAAATATACTAAGATTGGAGATTAACAATCAAGGGTAGTAAGAAAGAGAAAGGTTGAGAAAATAGTTGAAAACTTTGCAAAAAAGGAAGGCATAAGCCAAGAAGAGATAAAAGAGGTAAGAAAGAAGATAGCAGAAGGAGCTTCAGGGTTGGCAAGAATCACTCTTGCAACCCTTCCACCTTTTGAAGCTATGAGAATTGTTGATTCACCTCCTACTGTGGTTGCAATACTTGATACCACCCCTACATCACCTAAGAGGTCATCGCAGAGAACATGCATGATAGAAACAGTGAAGGCAACAAAGATTCTTGTGAGAAGGACAAGGTCTAAACAAAAATCACCTCCTAAAAGGCATAGGACTGGTGCAAAAAAGAAATAAGAATAAAATAAGGAATAAAGGAAGATTAAGGAGAAGAAAATAAAGGAGAAAACACAAGACAAACTAGTTGAGTGGCAACTATGGAAACTAGATATAAAAATGTTCACAAAAAAGATAGTTGATCAAGGAAAGCTAAATCAATTCCCCAAATACTATGATAGGTAAAATGAAAATGACAAAGTTATGATTGAAGATATTGTCATCAATCACATGTTAATGTTTAAAAAGAATCTACTTGAAATTGAAGGTAGCATTCCCAAGGAATTGTATGAGAAACTAGAAGTAAGGAAATAGCTAGCACTTGAAGAAGATGAAAAAAAAGAATAAAAGCTATATAATATACAATACTTGTTGTATCATTCAATGAGCATGATAAAATAATGAAATCCATCAAGTCCTGCTAAGAGTAAAAACAAGATTGATAAAGGTTATGGGGAGAAATTATGATGAAGTGATAGAAGAAACTCACAAGGTCATTGATAAGGTATTGATGAAAGCTAAGATAGAAAAGCCTTCACCTCCTAAACCCAAGGCTAATAAGCCCAAAACTATTCAAACAAGAGAGCCTTCCAAAATTGTAGAAGTACACATTAACTCATCTAAGGATGAAGATGATAATAATCAGTTCTATAGTAATGTTAAGAAACCAAACTTCTTTTTTTCTGGTGTGCCTATGTCTTTGGACACCTTTGAGGATATTGGTGACCTTTTTCAAGGGAATGTGGACACTTCTAATGAAGTATATTACAATAATAAATAGAGTACACTCAATACAGATCTTGGCATAGTGACTGGTGGAGAAACAAAAGCACCTATAGAGGAAATAGATAAAGTCACAAAGGGAAGTAAGGAAGAGGTAAAGAAGGAAACTGAAGTTGAGCAAGAAATGAATATATCTATTCCTATCTCTTCAACTCTATTGTTGGCAAGTGATAGTAAATCTATGAACACTAATGTTGATGGCATGGATGAAGATGAACTGATGAAGTTATCATTGATAACCTTTGCTAAGGCAAAGGAGAGGTTAGGAAAAAGGAAAAAGAAGAAGTCAAAGGTATTGGACAAGGAAATAGATAAAATTAACAATATTCTACCCATACCTTTCACTTTTCAGGGAAATGACATATCGGATAATCTGGACAAAGTCCTTGATGACTTTGATGTTCATTTTACTTCATTGGAGAATGTCATAGCCATGAAAGATGAGAGAGAATACATGGAGAAGAAATTAGATGAGCTACATCAGTCAATAAAGTGGAATTTTAGCATACTGGACACCACTATCTTTGGTATTAGGTCTTGAATTATGCATGGGAAGAAGATATACAACTAATGTATAAACCCTGAACCAAGCATGTAAATAATGTGATGGATATAATCCACAATGATGAAAAGACATTGGATGATTTGGTGAAGAATTGTGGGTCCTCCTCACAATCTGTTACAAATATGTACAAGTATCCAAGTCATTGGATAAAATCAGTGTGTTGGAAACAAAGAAGACAAGAGTGCTAGGAAGATTTTTTATGTTGAGGGGTATGCTTACTTGTAAAATGTCAATTTTGGAGAAGCATCTCAAGGATATGGAGACTGCGAAGAAGTCTATTGATGGAGATTTACCTACAATATTAAAGGATGTTGAGATCTTATTCTTTTCATTGAATGGCCTCAATCATGTTGGTCAAACATTTTAGAAGACATGGGCAAAATATGTAACAACCTTGGAAACTTCTTTCCATGATATACTTCATATGGTGTGAATTTTTGGTGAGAAGCTCTACATTTTTAAATTGTATATAGCCAGATTTTTGTGTATACCTTTGCCATTGATGTCAAAGGGGGAGTAATAAGGGTGAAAAATGTATACTAATGTATAGTCAGTAGTTTGGCATTAGACACTTAGTCATTTTTCACTAAAGTGTTGTCATTAATGCCAAAGGGGGAGATTGTTGGCAAGTGGGTAGATGAGTCAATAGATGTTTTCATTTATGGAAACACTAATTATTAGCATGATCTCTTTGAGAACAATTTAGTTTTGGATGTTCGCATTGGAAAAATGATAAAGTCCAGAAAGTAGTTGATATGGTACAGTTGTACAATTTTCCCTTGCAAGTAGAGTATATAAGGAATTAAGTCATGCCAGCTTAGAGGAATGTATTATGGGATGTAATAGACCTTTAGTTAAGGTTTCATGTATTTTTGAGTTGAATGGAGATAGTTACAACATGGTTTGGGTACAAAAAGATTGTACAATAGTGAAAAAGGGAAAATGAGTGGTCGTGATGCTTAATGGAGTAATGTGTGGAATACAGAGGTGATACCTTGGATTTTTTTTTGGGTCCTACCCTATCCTTGTGGATGTATGGTCATCGACTATGTAATTTCGATTTGAATATATGTTGGACACGTTTTGTGATGTATTTGTAAGCCAAATGGAAAGATTATGAGATCGAGTATATATGCTTTGAGATGTGAAGTTGTGAAGGTGTGTTTGGATGCATTTGGATGTAAACATAATGCAAAGGATTTTGTGAGATATAACTGGGACTTCTTTGGCATATCAAATGTCTTTTTAGTTCATCTTTGTTATTACATGATACTTGTGTAATAATGGACAAAGAGTCTTTTGTAAGAGCAGTGAGCTCCATTTTGTATTCACCCCTAATAGGGTTATAGAATCCTAACAGGGTTTGTCCTCTAACAAGGACTTGTACTAATTTAGTATTATGCTCCTTATAGGGAAAGATCTCATAACAAGGACACAATACTTTTAGTGAATCGTTTGTGGGTACCATCCCCACTAGAGTTTTCCCTTAGCCAAGGTTTCCTTGTGAACAAAATATGGGGTTATGAGTTGTTTAATTTATGTGTGTGTTCTTCTTATTTTAGTTATTGCATGGTTAAGTTTGAATTGTTTTAAAAAGAGTAAATTTTTTGCAATACTGATTCACCCCCCCCCCCCTCTCTTAGTATTGATTGATCCTATCACAAATTCATCTTCCCCAAGCTCTAGGTGACTCTTTTTATTGAGCTCTGATATAATAATGTCCTCTAAAATCAACTCGTTGTTCTTAGTTACTACCTTGCATGCCATCCTCTCAAAACCTTTTTTGATCATGTGTTCCTTTTCCTTGCATGTACACATAGCTACCTACACATCTGTTACAAGTGACTTATTACTTGTCTCTTTTTTATCATCAATTCCTGGTACTCATAAAACATCTTTGGAGAGGAAATGACACCATATGTACACAATGCATCTAAGTCAGTCTCTGACATCTTATTCTAGATGCTCAAGTCTTCATCTAAGACTTTCAACTCTTGATTGAATAACATGAGGAGTTCATTCAATGTGGTTACAGCTTCCCTAGCATGTCTCAATAAACTGAACATATTTCTAATTGCCTATATAGATTGAGACTCTATCTAGCTAGCCCATTCATGTATTGCCTTATCTTTACGCCCAATCTACTCAGCATACCAGATTGATTCTTCTGGAAGAGAAGAAGCAACAAGGATCAAGTTATTGTGAAGAATTAGTCATCTTCTGAATTTTCTCAAGTAGGTGAGAATTTTCCTCCTTGAGTTGATTTTTATTTGCCCATAATTGATCATTTTTATCAGAAAGAAATGCCACTACATCTTTTGCATCCTTTTGATAACCAACCCGTGTTTTTTTTTACCAAGTTCTACTCTTGTGAACTTGTAATTGGAGGTTTGAAGTTCATCCCGTAGTTTGTCTACCAAAGGTTCAACAATTTTAGCATACTTCACTTTATTTTGATCAACTGTAACTCTCAAAATTGTTTTCACTCTCTTACTTGTAGGAGGTGTGGCCCTAATAAGATGGTTGAAGTCAAAATCCTAAAGAAGATCTTCTTGTTTCTTTCTCTTTGCAGTGATTGAGCTAAGCCAAGGAGGTAGTGTAAAAGTATCATAATGAGAATTGGAAGTAGTGGCCACAGTAGACATTGATCATGATTGTATGATCATTGTGACAATAGATCATTCTTTAGTTTGAATAGCCACATGTCTAATTTCTCTATGAAGCCTCAACCATGAACTGATCAAAGTCTACAACTAAGGTATCTAGAAGAGTCATGGGTACATCTGATAGATTGGGGAAAGTGGAATATGCATTAAAAACAATCTCTAAACTACCATAATGCTCTTCTGAGATAGACGCAAGAACAAATGAAAAATAGGAATCACAAATACATTTACTAGAAGAAGAACTAGGGAAACCTGCACAATGGAGAAAGTGTCCACATTAGTGTCAAGAGGAGACATGTGAGCCTCATCTATTACTAGTGTTGATTATGGAATTACAGGAGTCACCTCTATGTCTTCAACATGAGATACCTCAGGGATAGAGTCCTCTTGCAACCCATCTTCATTGGCTATCACTACACTTCACTATGGTTCTGCCATTTCCTCCTCTACTGCAATAACCTCTTTAGGTGACTTGACTATAGCTTTTCCCCCTTTGATCTTAAGCTTAGGAATCCCAATGATCACTAATGATGAAGCTTTATCCTTATCCTTACCCATAATATCTAACCTTCATCCTACTGGACCAAAAACATCAAAGTCCTTTCCCTACTTAATCTTTATGGTCTTTAGGCCTCTCCTCTTTATCCATGCATTTGTATTGGCTAAAAGAGCTTCAAATCTATCCCGGATAGATGTGCTCTCTTTTGATGACCATATAATAGGCAAAATGGAGAGATTTTCAACTTGGTACTCATGGTACTCAGGATCAAGGATGTCATCATAATCCTCCACACCCATAGGAATGTGAGTTAGATTGAAATCAATAATCTACTTCAAACTCAATCTATAGTAATTCATCTTCTTGATATCCACCTCAGTGCACATGTCAATCAAAATGTATTCAAGGTGATAAACATGTGTAAAAATTCTCTTTATTTTTTTGTTCATCCCTCAATAATCAAAGTATTTTTTAAACTTGAAATTATTGAGAGTGATCTTCTAAAGTTAATTCTCCATACACTTAGCCTTTAGAACAGTAACCAAGGCGTACCTCCCAATCCAGATCAAATTCTATGAAGAAATACTAACCTCTAGTATGGGCAGTGTAGATTGATATGTTTGGACAACCATGAGCTACCTTGCGAGCTCCATGAGAATGATCCTATCAGTAGGTTGCTGAGGAAGTGCATAAGGATCACCTTGAAAACAACTAACTCTCATGTAGGTGAAAGAAGTAAACTGAAGAAACAAACACCCATACTCATTCACCTTCTTCCATGATACATCAGACACTTACCTCTTTGGAAGGGTTTTATTGAAGAGATAAATGTAATTTCCAAAGAAGGCATCCTAGACTCTTCTGTAATGCACCCTTCTTGGTCTTAAAGGAAACTTGTCAAAATACTCCTAGACTAGAACCAACAATCTATCACCCTTGGTTGAAAGACCATAAAAAGATCCCAAGGAAGCTAAAATGTATACCAAGTAGGAATGCATGTAGAATGTAAGGGTGTTAGGAACATGAGCCAATTGTTCACACAAGGTATTTCTAATGATTTCACCCCAAAAGATCTTTTGTTTGGACCTCACAATTAGAGATATGAACTTGTACATCCAAGGCTCAAATGTATTGGACTCTTGGAGATCCATGATCCTACTAAGTAGAGTAATGAAATTATTGATATCCTCATGGAAATATGTTATGTGCATCATCTTTGGCCATTTGGATAAATTATTTCTCTTGTTCACCAACCATTTCACATTTATGTACTTTATACAATCATGTTTCACATCATTCCACCTCTTCCAAGCCTTTTCCTTTGTTATATCAATACACACAGAAGTAGGTGGAACTTTGAAAATTTTATAAATCATATTTGGATCCAGCCTTATAATAGAGTAAAAGCACAATTGAGTGTCACCTTTTAGGCTAACTCAAATCACTTAGCCCAGTTAGACTCGGCTGAGTCTAACTCAGCCGAGTACACGTAGGTGCCACACGGCTCTGAATGGCGTCTACGTGGACCAGTAGACTCGGCCGAGTGGTACTCAGCCAAGTAGGACTTGACCGAGTCTAAATGATATTTTTAATATGAAAAAACATCCCAAACCCCTCATTTGCACACTATTTGGTTGTTTATGTAGGGCCGACCCCTAGGGGGCCTCGACTGAGTCAGACTCGGCCCAGTCGGACTTAGCCTAGTCTACCTAGGTGGCATGCCATGTTGGCAGCCAAACCTCAAAAAACATTAAAAAACTAGAATTTTTAACTTCTTCTGTAACTTTCTCTTATCAAAATAGAAAATGTTAAAAAACTAAAAATACCCATTTATAGATCACGGAAGTACGATTTTGGACATATAAATTTTATATTGTTTCAACTACAAAATGTTAAACAAATCTACTAAAAACTACATGTAGGTATATTAAACTTTGAGAAGATGTTGATTTGGAAAATATAGAAAAATGCTAAATCAATTCAGAAAATTTTTAAAATCATATAAGAAACTAGATATACATGTCATCTAAAACATATTCTAAAATTGGAGGTAAAAATAATGTTTTACTTATAATGATTTGATGGGAAGTAAATTCCCTAATTTGTAGTATTTTTCAGGATATGAAAAATAGACCTAAATTTTTTAAAAAATATATTATTTTTTGCTCAAATTAATTTTTTAAAAATTTAGGCATAAAATTCATCATATTTCACACATTTCACCAGCTTACATCATCTTCAAATTCTCCATAGAAATGTGACTTTTATGCCCTTGAAGTTTTTCAGTTTTGGTGTTGTTAGCCTCTTCCTTTGTTAAAGGGTGACAACTTATTGTGCTTTTACCCAATAACATTCCCATCATCATCCCTGATGGTTGTGGATTCATGATCAAAGTGTTGTGCACATGCCAACACAAATTCAGGTTCTAAGGCAACCACTAGAAATGTGGAAACAAGGTGTATGTTGCTCTGAATGAGGGGACTCATTTTTTTCTTTGTAGATGCTTCAACTCATTTTAAGAATTTAAACATGTCAGCATGCTCAATATCTATGTCTCTAATCTTATCCAATGAAGATGTCACCTAGGAAGGTGGAATGGAATTCAGGTATTTATCATACTCGTACTTCATCTTTTTGCTTGCCTTTGGGAGAGACTATCTTTTTCGACATAGAAATCAAACCTTTGGATGATAAAATTTCATCACGAAAATCCCATGGGGTAAGTACGTCTTCATGCAACACAAATGAATCTATAGACATTGATAAAGCCACAAAATTTATAGATCCAGAAGGGTATGCTTTAATATCCCCATCATAAAAATAAAAATAAATTATAAATTTCTATGTAAGAGACCCTATCAATTTAGTTTATCTAGGAGCCCATTTTATTATTGTTGTCCGTAGGTGTTTGTCATGTTGGTGTTCATTTGTAAACCCTCGGGAGTTCTGTGAAGGGGTATTTATGATTGACATGTAGAAAGTTGTTATTATGCGATTTGGAATATTTTATTTGTATTGTGAATTCTAATTGGAGTTCTTTTGTTTTCCATTTTGGAGGTGAAGGATCCTCCCTAATTGGTTTGTTGCAGTTTTGGTGGTTCACAATCACCCTAGTCTTATGTTGGAAATATCATTCCAATATTTCATTGTGTGCTCCAAATTTGTGAAGTCTTATGTAGAATACAAATTTGTAATAACCAACTATATGTGATATTTGTCTGAGATTGTGGATATTTGATATGTTTTTGAGATCATGGATCTATGTGAAGTAATCCAAATGATTGCAATATGAAGTGCTATCATTATTGGCCAAATATAGATTTTCATGTTCTTGGTGATCTAAATCCAACTGGTATAATATTTTATTTGACCTCCATTATTATTTCACTACCACTCCAAAGGCAAGAGGTTGAACTTCAAATTTATATGACAACTTAGTATTCTGACAATCAATGAGGGAGGGATTGTTTGCGTATGAAAAAATTATTCTTCAGAGGGTTGTCATCATACGAACTTGGTGTTATGACCAACACAAAAGACAAATTATGACCAATTACTATTGTACATATGATGTAGTAGAAGGGAGTTTTTTATGGTGTGTAGGAGTGACGTACAATCGAGGGTTATCCCATCGTATGACTTATGCATGGAGGAAAATACTACCATCCGACTTACTGTTGGAAATAATAGATTTACCATATGATCATTACTGTGTGCAACATTCAATCTTGACAGGGAGGGATGATCAGTTGAATACCTTGGTTGGAACATTACAATGGTATCAGAAGTGGTGATTCTACCAGCCTATTGGTGAATGTGAAAGGAATCGATAGTTTACACTAGGAGAGACTATTCTTCCAATAAAATGAGAGACCCATAGGTTCCCACCACTACCATCATGACACTATTAATAGAGCTAATTAGAAGTCAAGCACATCTCAATGACACCATGGCCAGAGGAGAAGAATGTTAATGACTTATGGAGGAGACATTACAGAGATTGGTAGAAGGGAAGACCAACAAAGAACAAAATGGTCACAAAGAAGATTCAGTTATAGGAAGGGAAAACCCTCATCCCTCATGCTCTCAACCCTTGATGTCAAATTTCCCTCCAAGGATTGAGACACTACGTAGAGGATGGGAATCCACTTTCGAAGAAATGCAAGAACAGTTACATGAAGATTGGAGGAATGCCATTATGAAAGGGGATATATCTTACAAAGATTATGCCAAGTTAAGAATGAGGTACTCTGGTGGTAACCATGACCAATTTAATAATGATCTTAAAAGGAAGTTAAGCAAGGTAAATTTTTCTTTTTCTGATGGATCTAGATCAATCACTGCTCAAGTGTGGGCAATGAAGGATAACACATACTTCTAGCTTAATCTGATGCCCAAAGAAGAAGAAATTAAATTCATTGCACTCCACCTAGAAGGATGGTGCATGAATGGTGGCACCATGATATGGTCACTCTCAGACATGACCAAGTGAACACTTATGCCAATTTAACAGAAAGGCTTATAGATTGATTAGATGGTAAAGATCTCAAACTCAACTTTAAAGAGTTGGCACAGTTGTGGCAGACCAGGTCAACTGACGACTACATCCTTGAGTTCCAAAGAATCTCGGTGTTGGTTACAGATATTTTGGAGAGACAATGGATCATGTTATTCATAGATGGACTAATGGAACCACTGAAGGGATGGGTAAAAGGGTTCAACCCCAACACACTGTCTAAGGCAATAAAAAAATCTCAAAGCATGGTGTCATCATCAGCCTCATCTTCTCAAAATTATTCACACACCAAACCACTATTGGCTTTGAAAGACAACAAACCCCATTCAAAGAATTCATTGTTGGATGAAGCCACCAGAAAAGCTTTGTTTTACCTATAAAGAGTCATGGGAGCCTGGGCATAGATGCTTAGGTAAGGGTAAAATACACTACAATGAGATCATGTCAGATGGAAAGGAAGAATAGGAAGATCCGATACCCGGAGGGGATGGCCAGAAAGTTTCCAAGGATGTTAACATAAACCATATAAAGATAATTGTTGCATTTGTATGAAGAGGAGGCACCATTGCTGTAGTTGATAGATGGAGGTGCACAGATTTTTGGGTATGGGGAACTCTCTAGGGATAGAGGCACCATCGCTCTAGTTGATAGCTGGAGGTGGACATATTTTTGGGTATGGGGAACTCTCTAGGGACAGAGGGTCATAGTGATACTTGACAATGAGGCTACACTTAATTTCATTAACTCATCACTTGTGAAGAAAAGAAGTTTACCTATGGAGGCACATGTGAGATTCCAAGTCAAGGTGGCAGGAGGAACTCTCTTATCATGTACTCATCTGGTCCCACAATTAAGCATTACCATGGGGAACCACACAATGATGAACAACTTCTTTATAGTAGATCTAGATGACATGGAGGTCATTTTGGGAATCCAGTGGATGGAGACTCTTGATGAGTACACATATAGCTTCAAGTGAATGAAGTTCTCTTTTGAAGTTGATGTTAAAAAGATTGTTTTGAGAGGAATGAAAAATGATGGGCCGAAGGAGATATCATCACAATGAATGGAGGCTATCTTCCGACATGATGATGTTTCCTAGGCAATGCATTGCTTGGTCTCGATAGAGCCCATAATAGGGGAAACGAAAAATGATAAGCTTCAGACCATATTGAATAAGCATGATATGGTTTTCACCGATATTCCACCTGGCATACTTCAACATTGAGGTTTTGAGCACACTATTGAATTGGAGGCTGACTTAAAACTCATCATCACTACACCATACTGTCACCCCAAGAAGTTTAAAGATGAGATTGAAAAGACAATTCAAGATCTTCTCAACAAGGGATGGATCCAACCTAGTTATATCCCATTTGCATCTTCAATATTACTAGTGAAGAAGAAGGATGAATGCATGTGTGTGGACTACCATATGTTGAACAAGAAAACAAGAAAAATAGAAACCCCATCCCTAGGATCAATGAATTGCTAGATGAGTTGCATGGCGTAGTCACTTTTTCCAAAATAGACCTTTGTTCTAGATATCATCAAATCCACATGAGAGAAGAAGATATTGAGAAGATGGCTTTCTGATGTCACTATGGACATTATGAGTTTTTGGTCATGCTATTTGGGTAAACAAATGCACCAACCACATTCTAGTCCTGCATGAACCACATATTCAACAAACAGTTGTGCAAGTTCTTATTGGTATTTTTTGATGACATCCTCATTTACAGTAAAATATGGGAAGAGCATTTGAAGCATTTGGATGAATTCCTCAGGATTATGGAGTCATAGTAATTATTTTCCAAATGATCCAAGTGCGAATTCGAGATGTTGAAGATATTATACCTGGGGCATGTTGTTAGTAGATATGGAGTTTAGGTTCACCAAGAAAAGATTCAGGTTATCTTGGACTAGCCATCGCCCAAAACTCTCTCTGAATTGTGGGGATTTTTTGAGTTGTGCAGTTACTACAAAATGTTTGTGAAAGGTTTCTCTCAACTCAGTGAACCATTGATAAATTTAACTAAGAAGGGATCTTTTCAGTGGAGTGAACAAGAACAACACACCTTTGATAAATTAAAGGAAGCTATGAGTACTTGTCCAACTCTTGCATTAGTAGATTTTACTCGACCTTTCATCTTGGAATGTGATGCCTCTGGTGAGGGCATTTGATGAAGGGTGCTCCCCTTAATACCACAAACACATAACAGAAATAGAGAAACAACAACAATTTGCAAGAACAGAGAATGAGCTTCTTATTATCTCCACAAATGTTGAATTACAAATTTCAGAACTACAATATGCAAAGCCACATGGACATTTTCCCTTACAATATTCTGTAGGAAAAAGTCTTGAATCATTACCCAGATCTACCCAGAACTCCCAGAACTGCCCTAGACAACACTACAGACCTTTCTTATAGAGGCAATTTCCACCACCCGAGAAGGTTCCATAAATTTAGCCCTTAAGGCCGACTATCCTAAGAATTCTTTTCTTTTCTTTTCTTTTTTACATAGGGCCGACTCCAAATAATTACAAAATATGTTTTTAGGTAGCCCAACTTTCGGAGGCCATAAATTTTTAACTTTAGCTCTATTTTTCTATTATAACCACTTTTTGGAAATGGCAGGACCTGATCTACAGTGCCTAACTCACGCAAGCTCTAGTTAGCCGGGGGTCGATCACAATCCAGAGACTTTAAGGCTTTCAAAATTGACCTAAAATATTTCATACCCAAAAACCTCAATAACTTCACCAATATAGATGATGTGGCAATGAAACTCAACTGGTAGGCTAATATGACTAAGATGAACCTCCAACTATGAAATTAGAACATTCTGAGATCCTATGACCAACTTACTAAAAATAGTAAGTTTCCATAAATAGCAACTCTACACAAGATAGCCCTTATTGAAAAGAAACCAGAATTTTTTTTTTTTTGGGTGATGCAAGATTGCTCTTACACCCAGGATGCTCCTGCATCAGACACCCGGGGTAATTTGAGAAGTGACCCTGTCACGACTCAAGTGTGAAGAGGGAAACCAAGATGGTTAACCTCCTCCTTTTGTCAGCAATGATGAATCTTCAACAAGTCATCCTTTCTATTTGACAAGATATTCTTCATATGTCATGTTCCTTGTACTTCTACCAACACAACTATCTAGTATGTCCTCAATCTCCTTGGTAGCTGAACTGGTTGCTGGAATACTCCATCGTGCTTCTGTGATCTCATCTTCAACACCCCCTTCATGATACTCTATCAAATCTAAAATGTTAAATACTGGTGAAATATTCAACTCAGTAGGCAACTCGACCTCATATGCATTTCCTAAATCATGCTTCTTCAATATCTTATATGGTCCAAACTTCTTCATTTTTAGCTTGTTATATGTACCAACTGGAAATATCTCCTTCCATAAATGAACCATGACTTCATCTCAAACTTGAAATTCCTTATGCCTTCTTTTCTCATCTGCCTTAGCCTTATACTGCACATTCATCTTCGTAATGTGCTTCCTCACCTCCTCATGGATGTTCTTCAAATGTTCTACAAAATCCTCAGCTTCAGCACTACTTATTTCTCCTTTATCTATCTTCCTCAACTCAGATGCATTTCTAGGACTACTTCCATATACAATCTGGAATGGTGATTTACCTGTGCTCCTATTGACAAAATTATCGTATGCAAATTCTGCCTGTGGTAAAACCAAATCTCATCCTATTGGCTTATCTCAAACCAAACATCTCAGCACATTTTCCAAACTCCTATTCACCACCTCTGTCTGTCCATCAATCTGTGGATGATGTGATGAGTTGAACTTCAAATATGTCTTTAACTTCTTCCACAATGTGCGCTAGAAATATCCAACAAACTTAGTGTCTCGATCTGAAAATATACTCTTTGGAAAACCATGTAGTCTCACCACTTCTTTGAAAAATAGTTCAGCCACATGAACTGCATCATTAGTCTTCTTGCAGGGAATAAAATGTGCCATCTTTGAAAATATATCAACCACCACAAAAATTGAATCATGTCCTCATTGAGTCCTTAGTAAACCAAGAACAAAATCCATACTGATATCCTCCTATGAATTCTCTGGTACAGGTAATGGCTGATACAACCCTATATTTTTCTTTACTCCCTTTTCCATCTAACATACTCTGCAACTATGTGCAAACTTATTGACATCTTGCTGCAACTATGGCTAATAATAATTATCACTAACCAAAGCAAGGGTTTTATCATGACCAAAATGTCCAGCCAATCCTTCGCTATGCTTCTCCTTGATGAGATTCTCCCTCATAGAACTTCATGGAATGCACAACTGACTCCCTCTAAATAGCATATCATCTTGAATGATGAAATCCAACCACTTCATTTTATCTAGGGTAACAGGTTCTTTACAAGCTTTCCAAGCTTCACCAAAATCAAGATCCTCTGGATACAAATTCTTGAGTTCCTTGAACCCAACCACCTCAATCTGCATCTCTGTTGAAATAGTTGCCTTCTGCTAAGCACATATGCAACCCTATTAGACTTTCCACTCCTATGTTTCAAAATAAATGTATAACTCTACAAAAACTCAACCCATTTCAAATGCCATTGATTCAACTTTCCTTGACTATTCAAATATTGCAAAGCTTGATGATTAGTATAAAAAACAAACTCCTTAGGAAGCAGATAGTGTCTCCACTTCTTTAATGCCTGAACTATAGCATAAAATTTATGATCATAAACAAAATACTTTCTCTTGACATCAGTTAACTTCTCACTAAAATAAGCAACATGTTTACCTTCTTGACTCATAACAACTTCTATTGCAGTACCACTAGCATTACAGTCTACATGAAATACCTTATTAAAATATGGAAGTGCTAAAAAAGGTTGTTCTGTAACTTTTTGTTTCAACAGTTTAAAACTCTTATCTGCCCCAGTAGTCCACTTAAACTCTTTTCTATCCCCTCTCATTGTTTCAGTCAAGGGTCCACAAATACTGCTAAAACTCCTGATAAATTTTTTGTAAAAGCTAGTCAAACCATGAAAAGATCTTACCTCAGTAACACTCCTTGGGGTAGGCCATTCAAGAACAGCCTGCACTTTCTCTGGGTCCATTTTTAGACCTTCTGCTGAAACTACAAATCCCAGATACACTAACTCCTTCACAAAATTGCACTTCGTCAAATTAATAAAAAATTTCTCTTCCCTTAACTTCTCAAACACCATACTGATATGTATCATGTACTCCTCCAATGTCTTACTAAAGATCAAAATATCATCTAGTTAAACAATGACAAACTTACCCATAAATTCTTTTAGAACCTCATTCATGAGCCACATGAAAGTGCTTGGTGCATTGGTTAGCCCAAAAGGCATGACTAACCACTCATACAATCCTTCCTTTGTCTTGAAAGCAATCTTCCATTCACCTCCTTCTCTGATTTGAATATGATGATATCCACTCTTCAGATCTGTCTTTGAAAAATACATAACTCCACTCAAACAGTCCATAATATCATCCATTCATGGCAATGGAAACCTATACTTGATTGTGATCTTGTTTATAGCCCTGGAATCTGTACACATCCTCCATTATCCATTCTTTTTCAATGCTAATACTGCTAGTACATCACATGGACTTAGGCTCTCCTGAATCAACCCCTTCTATAACAACTCATGTACTTGTCTATTCAACTCTTCACTTTCTACTGGTATCATTCTGTGTGCTGCCTTATTTGGAAAACTAGCTCCTGGAATCAAGTCCATCTGATGACTGATCTTCCTTACTGGTGGTAATCCATTAGGTACATTATTGGATACAATATCTTGAAACTCATTGAACAAATTTGCAACTTGTATAGGTACATCTTCTACTTCCTCTTTACCAACTTTTGGAATTAAAGCAAAACACACATGCTCATGCCTCATACCCTGTAGGAATTTTCTTCCATCAAAAAAAATTATTCTTACACTACCACACACCTTTTCTTCTGTGTCCTTCAATAGCTTTAGCTTATGTCGCACTCCATCCTTTGTCAGGGAATAGGTATTCACATGACCATCATGTATAGTACACTTCTCAAACTGCCAAGGTCTACCCAAAAACATATGACATGCACCCATAGGTATGATATCACATAGTACCTCATCATGGTATCCACCAATCTTGAACTTCACTAGGCACTATTCACTGACCATGACCTTGTGGTCATCCTGTACCCAGGTAATTTGATATGGATGTGGGTGTTTCTACCTCTTGAGCTACAACTTAGTGACCATCTCTTCTGACACCAAATTTTTAGTGCTTCCACTATCGATAATCACATCACAACACTTATCCTCACACTTGCACCTGGTAAGAAACAAGCTCCTCCTTTGCTCAGGTTCATTCTCACCACTCAACATGACTGTTTTGTTAATTAGCATTTCTCCTCTTTCAACATCTTCAAAATGTGATGATCTAGCATCTTCATTTGCATGTGCAACTCTGGCCTGGCCTTCATTCCTCCTATCTGTCCTTCCTTGGCATTGAGGACATTCAAATGCCCTATGACCTTCTTCTCCATAATGAAAACATGTTCCACAGAAGCCTCCTCTTCCAGATCCTTGTCCTCTTCCTCTTCCTCTTTGATCTCTATTATTCTGATCATGGAAATGATTGGAATTGTTTCCTCTTTGATTCTGACTGCTATTGGCCTCATCCTTCTTTTTCAAATCTTCATTTCGCCCACCATATGATCATCCACCAGATCTTCCACCATGACTTCTTTCATTTTGTTTGCTCTAAAAATTCTTGTTCAACTTTTCCTCTACTTTTAGGGAAAATTGGTATGCCTCTTCAATACTATTCATTTGAACCAAATTCAACTCCTCTTAAATGCTTGACCTCAACCCATTAAGGTAAGGGCCAACTTTCTCCTTATCAACTTCTGCATGGCCTATTCTAATGAGGATTCGATAGAACTTTGTATACTCCTGAATAGATCTTCTTGCTTGCTTCAAACTTTGCATTTTATTCATTAGGTCAAGCTCATAATCAATAGGAATAAACTATCACCTCAACTTATCCACCATCCAATCCCATCTTGTAATTTTATCCTTTCCTCTTCTATTTCACTCCAATAGAATCTCTTGCCATCACATCTTCGAATGACCCTTCAGTCTGGCCTTCACAAACTTGACCCGATCAGGATCCTTGATGTCTTCATACTCAAAATATTCTTCTAATTTATTGATGTAATTGATCAACTCCTCTGGGTTAAGATTTCCTAAAAATGCAGGAACCTCAATCTTAGGTCTTTTCCTGATCTTGGAAATGGCCCGAAAAAGCCTTTCTTCCTCTTGGTTCATAATTTTGCCTTCTCCTTCTTGATCAAAATTTCCTTCTTCATCTTCATCCTCGCTTTTATCTCTGACATTAAGATTCATTCCTCTGCAAATCTCTTCTTGGAATGCTCACACTTGTCTTTGGAGTGCTCTAACCTCAGGTGTCACACCACCAATTCTTCCACCATGTTCCCTTCGTGGAGGCATTTTTCCACTGCTCGCTGAAACCCTAAACCACGGTCCTGGTGCAAACTACCTCACAGTCGGTGATCTGTCTACACACTCAAAAACTCCCACTCTGATACCACTTGATGAACGGTGCTCCCCTTAATACCACAAACACATAACAGAAACAGAGAAACAACAACAATTTGCAAGAACAAAGAATGGGTCTCTTATTATCTCCACAAATGTGGAATTACAAATTTTAGACTTAAAATATGCAAAGCCACATGGGCATTTTCCCTTACAATATTCTATAGGACAAAGCATCAAATCATTACCCAGATCTACCCAGAACTCCCAGAACTACCCTAGACAACACTACAGACCTTTCTTATATAGGCAATTTCCATCGCCCGAGAAGGTTCCATAAATTTAGCCCTTAAGGCTGACTATCCTAAGAATTATTTTCTTTTCTTTTCTTTTTACATAGGGTCAGCTCCAAATAATTACAAAATATATTTTTAGGTAGCCCAACTTTCAGAGGCCATAATGTTTTAATTGTAGCCCCATTTTTCTATTATAACCACTTTTCAGAAATGGCAGGACCTGATCTACAATACCTGACTCACACAAGCTCCAATCAGCTGGGGGTCGATCGTGATCCGAAGCCTCTAAGGCCTTCAAAATTGACCTGAAAGATTTCATACCCAAAAACCTCAATAACTTCACCAATACAAATGATGTGGCAATGAAACTGAACTGGTAGGCTGATATGACTAAGATGAACCTCCAACTGTGAAATCAGAACATTCTGAGATCATATGACCAACTTACTAAAAATAGTAAGTTTCCATAAATAGAAGCTCTACACAAGATAGCCCTCATTGAAAAGAAACCAAAAATATTTTTTTTTTGGGTGATGCAAGATTGCTCTTACACCCAGGTTGCTCATGCATCAATATTAGTGCAATGTTGATGTAGGATCATCAACTAATAGTTTTTTAGAGCCAAAAACTCACATAGGTTGAGCGGTTATACTCTATTTATGATAAGGAAATGTTAGCCATTGTGCACACCTTGACCAAGTTTTAGTAATACCTGGTTGGAGCCAAATTTGGTGTATCAATGAAACTGAACTGGTGTATCTTCGACTTTAGCCACATAGCCAGTCATCTCTAAGGGTAAGTGGTAAAGAAAAGTTAAGGCCATGCTTCTACGGGCCATACCATGTGATTTGACACATAGGGGAAGTTGCCAATGAATTAGAACTGCTTAAGGAGAGTCATATCCATAATGTCTTTCATGTATCTTGTTTGAAGAAAGTTGTGGGACAACACATCACTGTGTCTACAGATCTACCACCCCTCGACGAAGAAGGGAAACTCGTTCTTAAACCTGCTGAGATCCTTGACATCTGTGATAGGAAAATGAGGAACCGTACCATTAAATAATTACTAGTATGATGGAAAATTCTACTACTTGACAACGCCACTTGGGAGGGTGAGCAGATCTTAGACCACCCAAGTCTACAATTGCTTAAGGACAAACAATCTTTGGGATAGGAGAATTGTAATATCCCCATCATAAAATAAATGTAAATTATAAATTTCTATGTAAGGGACCTGATCGATTTAGTTTATCTTAAGCCCCATTTTATTATTGTTGTTTGTAGGTGTTTGTCATGTCAACATTCTTTTGTAAACCCTCAAGAGTTCTCTGAAAGAGTATTTATTATCGACATGTAGGAAGTTGTTATTATGCAATTTAGAATATTTTATTTGTATTACGAATTCCAGTTGGAGTTCTGTTGTTCACCATTTCAGAGGTGAAGGATCCTCCCTATTTGGTTTGTTGTATTTTCGGTGGTTCACAACCACCCTAATCTGTCATTGGAAATATCAGTATGGTATTTCACTGTGTGCTCCAAATTTGGGAAGTCTTCTGTAGAAGACAAATTTGTAATAACCAATGATATGTGAATATTGCCTGAGATTTCTGATATTTGATATTTGTCTGAGATCATGGATTTGTACGAAGTAATCTGAATGATTATAATTTAAAGTGCTATCATTATTGGCTAAATATGGATTTTCATGTTCTTGGCGATCTAAATCCAATTGGTATAACATTTTGTTTGACCTCCATTATTATTGCACTTCCATTATGAAGGCAAGAGGTTGAACTTCAAATATGTACGACAACTTAGTATGCTGGCAATAGATGAGGGAGGGATTACTGTCGTATGACATTATTATTCTTTAGAGGGTCGTCACCGTACGGACTAGGTCGTATGACCAACACCAAAGCCAAATCGTGACCAGTTGCTACTGTACGTATGGTGTAGCAGAAGGTATTTTTGTATGGTGTGTAGGAGTGATGTATGGTCGGGGGTTATCCCACTATATGGATTATACATGGGGGCCAATACTACTATCTGACTTACTGTTGGCAATATAAGATTTATTGTATGGTCATTACTGTGTGCAACATTCAATTTCGACAGGGAGGGACAAGCAATTGAATCCATTGGTCAGAACATTACATATGCATACAAGATATGAGTGGAAGGATTTGAAGTAATAAAAGTTGGGAGAACGTGAATGAAATCAACCTTTTAAATGAGAGGAAAGATGAAATACAAGGCTTTTCTTGGGCATTACAAGTGAATAAAATACAAACATTTGGTATGAAAATGAGGTGTATATGCATATGTATATACAAAAGAGGGTATCCATATATATAATTAGAGTTTTTGAATCCAATTACAAGTCATTTTGGGAAGGCTTATTACCTACAATCAGGTTTTTAAAGCCCACTTTCAAGTTGGAAAAAGACCATTTGCGCTTTGGAAGACACTTGCAAGTGGGGTTTTAAAGTCCACTTTCAAGTAAGGAAAAAACTTAGCTCTTTTTTGGAAAAATAACTCACAAACGAGGTTTTTAATTCCATTTTCAAGTGGGGAAAATACACATTCTTTAAAGCTCTATTTTTAGGGTAAATCTTGCTTTTCAATTTGGGGAGAACCTGTATTATTTTGAAAATAATGCTCAGGCTTAAAATTCCACAAATCTAAAAATGATTTATAAGAATAAAACATAAAACAAACTTGCATTCAAACCCTAGACATTTTTGCATAAAGAGGGAAAACTTCACAAAATTACTCTTCAAAAATGAAGAACAAATACAAAACAAAGGAACTAACCATACCTCTTTTGAGAAAATTAGAAATGCAATAAGGAATAAGTCTTGAACTTAGAGAAAAATCTCCCAAATCTCTATAGATTCGAAATTAGTAAAATATCTCCAAATTGTAGCTATATAGAAAAATAAAACTTGACCAAATCTCCTCAACAATTAATGCATTTTCAATCTTTGATCATCTCTTGACAAATGGTTGAGTATTCAAACTGAAATGCATGAGAATAGGAACCTCTTTTAGACTAGTTCAAACTCCAAATCATGATTTCCAACCAAGTTTACAAGTTGACTTGCAATGGTTTTAAAAAATGACACTTCAATGGAAAAAACACGGTTTGTAGAAGTGAATAGAGGTCTGCAAATGCATCGAATGAATCTATTCTTCCCTAAATCAGGCTTTCTTAGTAGCACTTCAACTTGAAATGATACTGTAATCATCTAAAAATGGTCATCTAGACTATTAGCCCCTTGCTAGCATTATTTGCTAAAATCATCAATTGCTTATTCTTGATCAAATCCTAGTTATATCATTTATTCGATTATTTTCTATGGGCTAACCATTTTATCCTAAAGTCTTTATTTAATTAAAAGGAATTTCCTCCTCTTTTAATTAAATAAAAAGCCCCCCACTTTTCCTCTTATCCTAAGTTGCACAAATAAAGCATTATTCTTATTTTACAAAAAAGGAAAAAGCACTTTTTGTCTCATATGGACACAAAAGTCAACTCTTATTTTCTCATTGGAGGATATTTGTGCACATGGATTGCTCCTCTTTGATGCTCCACCGTTGATTAAATCTTTTGCCTCTTAATCTCCATGGTCCATTCCTTCTCATTTCTTATAAAAGGAGAGCTCTCTTCTTCATTCTAGATCCCCAACTTTTTATACTAATGTTGTGCTGCAGGTTTTCCAGGTCACTTTGGAGCTTTTTGAAGATTTGGAGCATTCTTGGCTTTTGCATCTACATGTTTTCATAGTTTCATTTCTTGCATTATCATGGCATTCATAGCTTCATACTTAGCTTAGTTTCCTTTATGCTTTAGATTAATTCATCTAGCTTAACTAGGAGGCTTTGTAATACTTGTTCTTCCATTTTCATAGCATAGTTTGCATATTTGCATCCTCATTCTTAACTTACTTGCATTGCATTTGCATTTCCATTTGATTCTTGGGGATATTGGCATTCTTGCCCTTGTCTTCATTTGAATCTCCCATTGCATGGTTTACTAGCAAGGTTATTGGCTTAATAGCTCTAGCTGAGAGCACTCTTAAAACCCTTGCACTCCATGCCTAGGGAGCTCTAAATCAATTTCTCAAGGTTTCCAATCCATGGATTCTCTTGGAAGCAATGATTTAGAGAAGTGCACTATTTAGTGTGTACAGATACTTTCCTCTTAAAAATGCCTCAAATACCCTAGGCAGGCTTTTAGAATAACATTTCAATGCTAGGAGTAACTACAAACTTAGAAACGATGCCCTTGGGCTTGGAGTAATGACCATGAAGCAGGGATTTATAAAAAAACATCAGCCTTTTTAAATCACATTTCAAATCCTAAAATTGCAATCAAACACGAGGGAAGTGCATTTTTAAGAAGACCAAACATATGGTCAGGTTTTTAAAACCCGAGGACATGTTTTGTTTATAAAAAAATGTCTTAAATGCCAATGTCAGGCTATAATCATGCAATTACATGAAAAATTTTCATTGAAATTGGGCTTTCCTAGCTGTGCTATAAGCATTAGGACTCATCAATATGCATGAGAGAGGAGTCACATTTTTAATAACACCTTACAAGTCATTTTTAAATTTTAAAAGAATAAACATATGTTATAGTCAAGCTTTACAAGTCTGACTAGAAGTATGCTTATGTTTTTAAAGTTATAGCTAGTAATCACACCTTAGTGTGCAATGGGTATGCCATAGTTATGGATCTCCTTATCTCTTTATCAACCTATCTCTTCCTCTCTATGTAGCAACTCATCAATAGCACCTCATCAACTCAAACATTGTATATCTGGATTGTTGAATCTACAATGATATAATTATCATGTGGGTTAAAAGCCAAAAAAGTAGTTGCGGGAGGAGGTACCATGAAAGTTGTCATGACCTGCTATTAACACTTTAGCATGCCACAAAACACTTTCTTTCCAAACCATTGGTTATAGACAGGAAACAAGTAATGTGATATGTAACCCAATTATGAATATAATTCCTAAGTTGACCAGCCCAACAATCACATTTGCGAAAAACATATTCTAAAAATTCTAAAACTCCTTGTTCTGAAACTGTAGGTACAAATACAAACATAAAGGAAGTTCTTAATTAAAAAGATGCACCTTAAATGTCATCATATTGAATAAGGACACCTTCCCACAAGAGGTAGGCATTACATGGGAATCATTCTTGGACAAAGCTATGCAAGCAACAACTTCTTATGGATTCGTGTCACTAATATCAGTCATAACAATCCCACCAGCTAGCTACCAAATCTATGGCACAATGTTGGTAGTGGACTGTAGAAGAGAACACTAGTTTTAAAGACTTTCAACAAATCCATTTTGTACATATCCTACAATCATTGCATTCCATGAGATGACATATGTTTGAGGATTTTGTCAAACAGTTCACGTGCCTTCTCCATGCTTCCACATTTTGCATACATGCCTACCAAAATAGTTGCAACAACATCCAACAAAACTCCTCTATTCTTTATGCTTTGATGGATGTCCATTTCCTATTCGAAAGCTCCCATTTTGGTATAGGCAAGGAGGATGCTGGCAAAGGTTGTGGAGTTTGGCTTTACACCTGCCAATTGTATTTGCTTGAATGTTTCTAAAGCTTTTTCATCAAATCCATTTCATGTAAATCCTTCAATAATTGCAATCCACGAGAGGAAAGTTCTTTCGAGCATTATGTCAAACAAGTCATGGGAACAGGTGGTTTTAGTGAAGGATACAAAGGAACCCTAGAAGGTGGTACAATGGTTTCAATGAAGGAGACCAAATTGGGCAGCAATAAAAGCACTGAACAAGTATTGAATGAGGTGAGAATCATGTCACTGGTAATTAATTGAATGATTGTAGAAAACAACAGTAGCATTCCACCCCATGTGTTAAAAAATAGATGTATTGTATGGTCTTCCACATGAATGATAGGATTTATATACCAACACTACAGATTACACCCCACCACCATTTCCTCTAGAAATGACTCTACTTCTCAATTGTAATCTAGCCCAAAATTGGATTTTTGAATGGAGTACTGATATTAGATTGAAATCTGAGCCACATTATGTGGATTACACCATTCTTGATAGGAAGAAATGGGTGAAGTATTGCAAGTGGTACAATGGAGGCTCTCTGCTCAAGCCCAAATCTATCTAAGGCCTACATTTTATGTACAATGGGGGAAGAATTCGGTATAATGGCCAATTGGGTAACATAAATTTGAACCATGTGAGCAACACGTTTCATCTTCATGATGACGGTGGGATTTGAACCACATAAATCTCAAGAAAATTATGTTGTAGTGCCAGTGATATTGTTCTGTGCTGTCATCGCCAAATGTGAATCAGATTGCGTACAAGCTGGTTATTGGTGAAGATCGTATAATATTTGAAGCGATAGATAAATTTAACTTCTGGCTACTATTCTTGGTGTTTCTTTGTTGTGTTTGGAATGGCTATGATTAACAACATGGGGAAAATTGGGCTCACCATTTCTATGTTTGTGTCTCTCATCATCATTTAGGGATTCTTTGGCCACTGCATTAGGCACCCCATTAAAATCCTCCACATTGATGGTAAGAATGAGGTGGAGGTGGATGCATAGGCTTATTTTGTAGGAGATGGGTACCAAATTAGGTCAAAGATTGGTATTCAACTTTTGATATACCCATATCTTGTTTCATAGCTCCTAATTTGGCACTGGCAGAGGACATTTGAAATTCTTAAGAATCGTCCCTACAACTATTGATTGCATTGATCTTAAAGTTTCCGACCCTTTTAACAAAGACACATTGTAGACCTTGCAACTATCACTTCTTTATTCTTTCCAATTTCTGCCTGTGAGGATGCATATCAGTTAAATATAAATTTTGTAAAGTTCTAATTCAGTAGAATGTTACAATGCTTTTGAGAACATTGTCAAAACCAATGCCAACTGTCTCTTCCAGGTGTTAAATGACAATAGCCATGTTCATAACCTTAATCTGACCAAGGCATTAGCTTTTCCCATGGAGTCTAAGGTTGCAGCTAATTCCATGATGTCTCCAAAATCTTCCAAAAATGATGTGATGTCTCCTCTATCACAATACAAATGACTGATCTTTTCGTAATGGCAGTCATTGCCTTCTCCACAACATGCAACCATTGATCACACAAAATAGGTCGGGGCTTTCCAGAATGGAAACTCCTACAGTGTAATAATTAAACCATTGAACCATCCACCTAAATATGTAATTATGTCATCCATTAAGTTTGATCCCTGCCACAATTAGGAGCAAAATCGCTCTGATAAAATGCTGTACAAATTTGTTAATTTAGGCACATTAGAGTAGATCCCATGAATTTATTTACAAGAGAACAAGGAAATTACTCCAACTTAAAAGTTTGTTATATTCGTTGTCTAAAATTATATGGAAAATATGATCTTTCATATTACATTAGATTACAATTTTCACAAATGAGAGTTTTTAACAACAATTTCAAAAAAGGGAAGAGGGATGGAGAATCACTAATGAGTTGTCAGGTGTGTTAAGCATGTAACCCATTGCAGCAAACCAAGGATTTGATCTTTTCAAAATTTTGAGAAGCACTCCCAAAATATAAAATGATCCAAATTCCTAAGCTTCCACATACTTCAAAGTCCACCCAAACCTACCTACACGGTTGAAGAGCATGAGATGAAAGGGGAGGAAGGGGAGCATAGAAACCTCCAAAATAGTTACTCTCCCAAATCCCAAGTAAATACACCACTTTCCTTTCCTTCCCTTCCATACATACTTGAAAGCACAAAAAAAATCTTCTTTCACTGTACTGTATGTAGAGTAACAAGAAAGAGGAGGCAAAACAAACCCTAAAAGACCTTATTTTGTGGCCTTAAAAGTGCTTTTGCTGATTTAAATAGAGAGGCTTCAATGGCTTCTTTCACATGCCCTCTTCTTGGGATGTTTCTTCCTATTGCCTTGGCCATTTTATTTCATAGATTTTACACAAATAAAAGTTGGAAACACACACAAAGCTACCCTGCAACCACACCGATTTGGATGAGTTTTTGGATTTCCACAAGGTTACATTTAAAGAAATGATATGGGGGCTAATGGAATAAAGTGTGCTATGCAGGAAAACAAATTTTAGTTTTAAAAAATAGAAGTGATGGTTACCCACTATTACCATATTGAACATGTTTCTATCAATAGACATTGTATACTTTATTTGGGATATTTAAAAATCTATTATTACGATCAAATTCTCATGTGAATGGATGGCCAACAAGCTCCCAATGGTAGTCATTGGGCTCTCCACCACTTCCAGCCATTGATCATCCATATCAAGTCAGGGCTTTCCAAAATGGAAATGCCTACGACGTAATGAGTCATTGCAATCGGGCTTTAAAAGCCCACTCTCATCATTGGACTTTATAATAAAGACTTGCATTGTCTCATAAAAAATGACAATTTAGAGCCAAAGGTGGGTTATAAAACATCATTTGCAAGCACTCTTTATTAGAGAAGGTGTGTAATTAGGTTTTAAAAGTCCACTCACATATTTTGAAATTCTATTAAAGTTTACATATTTCCTTTAAAAAATAAAATGGTGGACTTTAATTCCCTTATTGCAAGTGAATGATACTCAAGACAAGTTGTAATGACTCACAAAAATCCCAGCTTCATGACTTTAGAGGCCTCAGTGGACTTTTAATTCCATGTCTTAGGCTTTTAAACAAAGAACAATGACCTGTAGTCAGGCTTTAAAACCCCACTTGCAGGTAGCTTAATTCTGTATTATCTCTTAGAATATAGTTCCAAATTAGGCCTACAATAGATCGAAATGAGCGTAATTACAAAATTAATAGACCTAGGACAAAAAAATAATAAAACAAATTAAGAAAAATAAATCAAGGACTTAAAGATTACCAAAAATTGAGTACCCGCAATTAGGGAATAAAAACCCCATTATGCAAGAGAGACAAAGAAAAAATTGATGGAAACCTTTAAAAATGGCATTCATAGGATGTAAGACTTGGAAAAATTCAAGCGATAATTGATTGCCTTCAGAAAACATCATTAAGAATGCCTAACTTAGAGAATTTAAACTATGAACTCATGGAAAATTCCATAGGGTTGTCCAATTTTGTGAATACAAAATTGGGGACAACACACCTTCTAGGTATTAATAATGCATGTTGTAGGAGTTGTTATGTGTGAAAGGGTCAAAAAGTGGTCATGTAAAAGTGTCAACTGATACATGACCCCCATTGCGTCTATAACTGTTCACTCAAAATCACCAAAACTTGTGGACAAATGTCCCAATAGTGGTGCACAAATGGGTCAATCATGAATAAAAAAGGATAAAAAAGAAAAAAATCATCAACTGTTGGTACATAAATGATCAAATATTGGTAAATGTGAGATTATTTAAGTAAACGGTTATTGGGGGGTCACTATGACAATAAGTGAGTGGTTATTGGACCCTGTACCATTATTAAGTCAAGTTAAGTCATGATTTCTTAAGCCATAATAATTATTTTGTTGTCTTTTTTTTTATGTCACTCTCTCAATTATATTGGTAATTGGAGAGATATCTAATGTAGTGGAGTCTACAATATTTAGAGTAAAAAATATAAGTTTCAAAATTTTGCCCAAATAAAAAAGAAAAATGACAAATTCTATAGTGAAAGTTAATTAAACATTTAGTATAATTTATACCTTTAGATGCTTGTATTAACAAGCTATGCAAGTTAGAAGACTCATATATGAAAATAAAGAATCTCAACCTTGTTGGCATTAATTTAATTTTATATTCTCTTGTCAAAAGTAACGAGATTCTTTTTGAAAATACATTTCTCCTCTCTTATATTCCAATCAGTTTTGATTTTTCTTAATCCATTCATCTTTATCTAGTGGCATATGAAATTAAAGATAAATAGGAAAAATATTATTTCAACTCAACAAGTAATTAAAATGAATTTATTTATTTAATTTTTCTAAATAAATTTTTCTTTCAAAAATCATATTCCAAGCAATCATTAACATGGAATGTTGCAAAAAGATTTTAACAAGACAAGAGGATGTTGGCATAATTTGTAGTCTGACTTTACAAATTTGGATTGCATTTGGTTGAAAGTTTCAAAAGCCTTTTCACAATTTATATTGGACAATCCACATGCAACACCTCAACCAATCACTCTTCAATTCCCAAGAAAAGACTTACTAACAAACTTTCAATTAGAAAATTTGATCAACTGCTAAACATACACATCTGCCACCAACACAAAAGCTCAATCTCCAATTTCATTCAATTGAAGGTATTGGTAGGATTTAATAATCCACTAATTAAAAAAATGGTGAAGTAAGATAAAAAATAAATCAAATAAGAATATTCACATATGTTCTCTTCAACACATCTAGAGATTAGCGTGACTTCCCCAAAAATTGCCAATATGATAATGCTGAACAATTTTAATAAACTCATAACTAAAATCATTTACCTAAAACTCAAGGCCTGAACTTAGATGACCACCTTGTTAATAAATCCTCAATATCCACATCCATTTGTGTTCCTATTCCTCCCCATGCTAGCATGCATATAATGTTAGCAAGAGATGATCCTTTAACTTCATGCACTACCTTGAAGCCTATTCTTGTGTAAAACTTACAAGCTATGCCAAAATTGAAGGCAATCGCTTTAGTAATGTAAAACTTCCCATTATATAACTTTTTATCACAAATTTGAAAGTGCACCTCAAAATGATTTTTTTAATTTGAAACTAGGACCCTATTCAACAAGAAAATATTATTTAATCAATAATAGACCAACCCACTTCATGAAGGTGCGCATGCGCATACACACACACACATTGCGACAAGAGAAAAATCAACAAGATAAAATAACTTGCAATAAATTTACAATCTAGACATTGGAGGAGTCATTCTGAAGTAAATGAAACCCTAATCCTCATCGTTAGCCATGAAAGAGCTATTCAAAACTATATAATCAAGGGCATTATATCTGAAAGTAGCATGAGGTAAGAGGCTCAAGTCAAGTGGATACATCATTATGATATTTGAAAGCATGGATAAAGAGACTCTCCTACCATTCAGTGCCAAAGAAAGACTCAGAGTGCATTTAGTTATCACAAGTTTATTTTTGACATTGTACGTGTATCTTCAAAATAATGTTGCAAGCTTATAAGACGCATTGAAATTCATTGATTAAATGTTACTATACTATATTGGGGTAATTCTTGAACCTCTATTTAACTTATTAAACAAGATTTTCTATTTCATTTTAAGTGAAAATTTTGGACCCAAATCCTTATTGGTGTTAACTACAAATTAATATCATGTGGGTTTTATTTCCCTTACTTCTAGGGATTGATGCAAACTCATTATTTTGGAATCCTTATAGATTGTCTTTAAGTTGTTGTTAATGAAAAATAACAATATGCCACAAATATAGAAATAACAAAGATTAGATTGAACCCATAAAAAGATATCAAAGAAATCCTTAAAAAGATCTAGTGGCCATCCATAACATCATAAAAAATAATTACAGTGCAATTACTCTATAAAAGAAAGGAAATAAACCTTTATCCATATCCTAGGAAGGTCTAATTCATCAAAATTGAAGACAACTTCCTCAGCTTCCCCAACAAAGTATTTTGTTTGATTGAAGCTTCCCCTCTCATGGAGCATTTGATAAGTCTTACTCTTTTATGGAAATCCATCTTGGACTCCAACATTACTGCCAAATTTGAGTTTATCCTTTTATTCCCCACCCTTCTCAATTTCCCCTACATGCAAACCCACCCAATATTTATTGGAATTCAAAATAAGAAGAGGCTTGCAAGAATCACCACCTTCCCAATGGCTCTCTTGAAATTGTATAAAATTTAATTCCATTTCTAAGCACAATTTGATCACTATAAATGAGAATTTAATGAACTTGATGCATTGTATGTTTGATATCTATTTGTTATTGTCTTTCAAAACATTGATAAAATTATCACCCTTCAAAGAGATATCAAACAACTTCAATATATAGTAAATTTGAGATGCAAGTGATGTGATTGATATATATTAAAGCCCATAAAAGTAAAAATTTCAAACTCTTAACATTTTATGCAAGAAATTGTAATGGGATACAAAACAATTATGCTAGTACAAAAATTATTTTTCTAACCGCTTCATTTTTTATTTTTATTTTTATTTTGAAAAAAGGTGTAAAGATTTATTGAATGAAAGAATAGGAGTACAAAGAAAGGACTCATGCCCACTAAGACATGGGATTAAAAGACCCCATTAAACTTCTAGCACAAGCATTACTTATTCATATCTTTCAACATTAACCTCTCTAAAGTATCAATATGGTCAGGAGGTAAACCATCCCTCCCTCCAACATCCCAACCGTCCACATTCTCAGAGCCTTATTTCACCAAGCAGTCCACCACTCTATTTCACTCCCTGGAGATATGACAAAAGGAAACAAAATCCAAAGAATTATACAGGCTTAAGATCTATCTAACCACAGAGGCTAGTTGCCAACTAACATCATCCAATTTTTTTTCTATTCAACATGTCCACCACAATATGCGAGTCTAACTCACAAATAATCCTTCTCCATCCTGGAGAGTACCCTCTCTCAATTGAAATCTTAATTGCAAGAGCCTCCATCAAATTATTAGAATGCTACCCTTTATAAATATAGAAGAAAAAGATAATACTACCAATATTACCTCTACCTATACCTCCAGAATCAGTATGTCCTAGATTCCTATGAGAGAACCCATCAGTATTAATCTTCAAGACTCCAATGGGAAGATGCATCCACCTCTCATCTCTACATATCCTCTACTTAATATGTCAGGTTCTTTTTCTAGCATAACAAACCACTCTATTTTCCCCAAAGCTCAAATTCTCGACAATAGCATAATCCCTAGGATCAACAATTTCAAACATATCACATTTGGTAGAAATAGTCTCTTGCATCTTACTATCTTTAGCCACAACTGGAAGCTTCCCAATTTAAAGTCACAAAAAATCTTATAGTTTCTTTCTAGCCAAAGTTTTCATATAATAAAAGTAGGACCAATAGTCCAAGCCACCTAGAAAAAAGATGTCCTTGGTGGAGGTCTACCCATACTCTCCCATAAATCAATTAAGAAGGTAGCATAAATACATGCCTATTGTCATGTCTCCCACCACCTATGCTAGATCTCCCTATGTAAAGGGCAGAGAAAAAACATATGAGAGATGCATTCCTCACTATTCAAATGGAGGAAACACATAGAAGGTCCAAGAAATCCTCTTTTATAAATATTTTCCCATGAGAGGCATTTCTTCTGAATAACCAACCATAAGAAAAATTATACACTTGGTCCAAGAAAAGCTATTACAAACCTTCTTCCACCAAGGCACATCTACCAGGCTATGCAATTGCCTATCTAGCACAACATAGCCATCAGTAACAATATACTTTCCTTTTGGGTTAGGACCCCAAGCCAGAGTGCCTCTCACTTTAAGGGAGGTAAATAGCCCACCCTCCAAGATTTTGGCCAGCATAAAATATTCCTCAACAAAACCACCTGACAACCACTCATGAGGATCCATCCAGCAAGTCACCTCCGCTTGACCCATACACTTATTATTTTTGAAGTTCTCCACCTTAACCCACCCAACATTAGAAAAACTATTACAAAGAGGTTGAAGCTAAGGGAAGCTAGTGAAAATAGGAGGATGACCATCCCAAGAGTCCAACCAAAAAAGATCCTCTGAGTCTCTATTACATATCTAGGAAAGACCATCCTTAATAAGTTGTGCTCCCTTTTTAAGAGTATCCTAGAAACAAGATCATGTACCCACCAAATCAAGATGAGGAACATCATGGTAATCAACTCTAGGAAAATACTTGTAGGTAAGAAACTTAGCCTAGTCCTCATCCTAAATATTGCACCACCTCCAATACAACTTAGCTACCAAGGCCTTACCAATGAGAGAAATAGATCGAAGACTAATGCCACCCTCATGCCTTAGTCTGCAAATAGACTCCCATTTCACTAAAATCCACTTGGAAGAGAGAATACTACCATCCCATAGAAATTGGTGAGAAAGAGCATCAAATTCCTTCACAAAATTGGAGGGGGATATGCACAAGGCACCTATATATAGGGAGAGATTGCACCACAATATTCAAAAGAATCACTCTCCTAGAAAAATATAACCACCTATAATTCCAATTATTAACCTTACTCTAGAATTTGTTTAAGATCCCCTACCAAAAATCTCTACCCTCAAACCCCATAGCCAAAGGAACCCCAAGGTACATGAGTGGAGGAGAACCAATCTAAAATTTGAGGATCCTAGAAATCCTATTCTAAATGAGCCATAAAGTATTAAAAAATAGACAGAAGATTTATCTTCATTAATTTATTGACTTGGGGCTTTCAAAAAGATGTCCAAGGCTCTCCTAAAATTTACTGCTTCATTGATTCTAGCCATGCCCATTAAACCAGTGTTGTCCACAAAATGAAGATGAGAATAGGAAGGAAGAGCATTGTTCTAGTGGTAGCCCTAAATAAGACTCTATCTCACCTAAGGGTTAATAAATATGCCAAGTCCCCCTACCATGATAATGAATAAACAAGGCAATAAATGGTCTCCTTGCCAAATCCCCTTAGATGCATTGAACAACATAGAAGGTTCCCCATTAATAAGAATAGAAAAGGAGGAAGAAGTCACACAACTGTGAACCCAATTCACCCACTCCTCTCCAAAGCCAAAGGCCAAAAGAATTTTCTGTAATAAGTCTCAGCTCACTCAATCATAATCTTTAGCCATTCCAAGTTTAATAAACATAGCCTTCTCCTTAGAACTTTCCATAGAGTGAATAGCCTTCATTTCTATCACAACAACATCTAGAATTTGTCTCCCCCAACAAAACTTCCCTTCTCTTTCAAGATCAAATCCCCAAGGAAGGGCTTAAGTCTCTCAGCAATTAGTTTGGTAGAGTTCATAGACAAAGATCCAAACTCTTAGCCCCTTCCTTCTTAGCAATGAGAGACAAGAAGGTAGAGTTCATAGACTTAAGCATTTGTTTATTCCTATGAAATTATTGAGCCACTTCAAGAATATCAAAGTTCATAATCTCCTAAAATTCCTAAAATAATTCATGTGGAAACCCATATGATCTAAGAGCCTTACCTTTTTTCATATGAAACACCACTTTCTCCAATTTAGGCAACAAAATGGGGAAACAAAGGGCATCATTCATTTCAGTAGAAACCAAAGGGGGAATACAATCCAGAATGGCCATCTCCTCCTCCACCGCTATAAGTTCATCCTTAGTGAAAAAATTTGAAAAATACCCAGTAGCTTCCCTGGAAATATGTTCACAAGAAGAGATGTTATCTCCTTCTGAAGAGATGAGAGAAGCAATAGAATTACGATATCTCCAAGCCTTAATAGAATTATGGAAGAAGGTAGTGTTTCTATCACCTTCCTGAAGCTAATCAACTCTAGACCTCTGCTTTCGAAAAATCTCCTCCCACAACTCCCATTCTTCCAACTCCTCGAGGACTAACAACTTAGCCTTACATAGAGCAAAGGTCATCCCTTGATTACAAATTTTTCATTTGATAGTATCCAACTTATAATGGGCTGCCATCTTTTGAACATGTACATTACCAAAACATTGTTTATTCCATCTCTTGAGCCTATATTTCACATGTTGGAGCCTCTTCCCAAAAGAAAACATTTCCCTACCATGGGAATACATCCCTTCATACCATCAATTAGCCATAAGATCCTGTAAATATTGATTACACAACCACATTAAAATTAGAATTTGAAAGAAGGTTTTTTAGAGCTTCTATAAGAAGGAGCTGGAAAATTGATAGGCCAATGATCATAACCCCTCCAATCAAGAATTTATGAACAGGTAGACCACCTATCATTCACCCAATAGAAAGAGACCAATAATCTATCTAGCCTTACTAAAATAGCCTCCACCCCACTCCTCCTATTATTCTGTGTGAAGATACCATTGCTTGGATTCACATCAATGAGGTTCAAGCAAGCAATATTATCCCTAAGAAAAATTTAAGAAGGGTCCAGCCTGGCCACACCACCACTTTTTTCATCTAAGCTAGTAATAGCATTAAAATCACCAGCCATAATCCAACGAAGAAAAGGATCTAGGGATCACACAAGACTGATATGAGACCACAAATGAGACTTTCCCTAGAGATCATTAGGCACATAAATACTTGAGAAGAGGCACCTTTCACTTCTCTCAAATCTTGAAGCAACCATAGAAACTGAAGAGCAACTAGGAATCCACCATAGAAGAGCAACCTTCTTTGGGTTCTAGAAACAAGAAACCCCCCCTAAAATACCATCAACACCTACACCTTTCCAAATATCATGCGACAAAACACGATAGGAATAATTAGCCAAACCATCCACTGTCAACTTCGCCTCTTGAATAAAGAATATATCAGGAGAATGAGGTTCAATTAATCTACAGATATCTTTTTGTCTAGGGATGTTATTTATACCCCTCACGTTACAAGAGATGACAATTATTTAACTTCACTTTTGCCTAATTTGTTTTCCGCCCAACCTTTGAGGATTTCTCTATAGAGTTTTTCTTAAGTGGTTTCTAAAGTACTCCCAAAGTCTATGAAGCACTACTACCTTTTCCCCTAATCCAAAGCCTCTTTTTCTAGACAAGCCAAGTATGCATTCCCAGTACTTCTATCCTTCTATGCATCAATGCCACCTAGAATCTGGCCTAATGGAGTCTGAGCAAGGACCTTAGGGACCATCTACCTTTCTTGTTCCTCTTCCATAGGCATAGTCAAAATTTCATGTCCTCTCTCATCTAGTAGTGGACCAATATTTATACCATCACCCAAGGAGTGATCAACTGACATACCTTCCTCTTGAATAAAACCTTCTAAATCCTCAAATATGTTAAAAGTATCATCATTTTGTCTATCTCTCCAAGTCCTTTTTTTCCTCTCCCCTTGTTATATTGATAGGAGAAAACCAAGGACATTTCCTTTGCAAATGTTCATACTCGTGGTATATACAACATTTAAATGAGTGTCTCATAGTCTATTTGTTGGATTGAAGAAGAATATCCCAAACACATTTCCACAGAATCTGGTAAAGGATTATTCAAATCAACTTCAACACAAATTCGAGAAAAATAAATTACCTTTTGATCCTTAGTTTGTGTAGCCGAGCCAACTGGTTTTCCAAGAAAAAAAACAATAGAATGTAAAATTTCACTCTTTCAGAACTCAAGTAGAAGCCTAGGAAGAAGAACCCACACTGGGACTCTAGAAGGAAGCTCCTCTACTGATTTGAACTATGCATGCCAAGGTTTGATAAACAACCCAATCTTATTGAAAAATATGGGCCTCCCTCAAAGCCCTATGTATATCTGATATGCAAGAGAAGACTATTATAAAATAATTGTTAGCCACCATAAGTATCTCCATATCTCCTTCGGGTTTCTAGATATGTTGTGCCCACATCTCCAAGAATGGAAGAGAGATCCTAAGCCCAAGAAGTTATAAATTAAGGTAGGTTGTATAACTAAAATAAGGTGATCTTGGCTTCTAGAAAATCAACCATTCACCTTCTCGAGATGAGATGAACCATTGGCAATAACTAGCTCCACCTATAGAACCTTTGTTGCATGTCCAGACAATGAAGGTTCAGAACCCTTTATACCCAAATCCATTAAAGATGTAGAAGCATCAACCCCCACCATGCCTCAAACAAGAAACCTAGCATAGAAAAGGTCTCACAACCAAATTGGAACAAATAACAAAACACAATCTCACCCCTATAGAAAACACCAACACCCCACACCCTTGTATGAAGGGCTATGAATAAAGAACCAAGAACATATCAAAAATCCCACCCATGGCTCCCCATAGAATGAAAAACCTTGGAACATGAAGAAAGACCCCCCCTACCTATTCGCATGCAAACTCTTCATCTTCACTTAGAAAAGTAGCTTGAACAAGAGAAAACATGGATAGGGTTTCCCCTAGCCCACATGAAGACAACCAACACACCGTCTAGACATCCTCAGAATAGTATGCTTAAATTCTCTAACCACTTCATATTTGATCCAACATGGCACATCTAATTATCTATAGCCTTGAATGTTTATACACTACAATGAATACATTATGTTCCCCTTGTTATACACTTGTATAATCATATTTGGTATGTGATAGATGCAATTCCAAAACATTTCACAATTTTTTGATGTTAGAATAAATTGTACTACTTAAAAATTATCTATCTAATTCCGTCACTTCTAAGGATTCTAATTTTTTTCCTTTAGCAATATACAATGACCCAAAATATAAATTTTCTTTCTTTATTAGATAGATAATTAATGAATTCTACATAAATAGTTACACTTTTTTTGTAACCTTTATAGTTAATAGTTAATGAATTGAAAATTTTGCATGAACCATCATAAAACATATAAATCAAAAACCATAAAACATAACTCATAACACCATGATTTTTGGTCTCACAGAAATCCTTGGTCAGAGAAAAAAAATTGTGGTGGGGATGCACCCACAATACTTCACTACTGCAGTAAAATTTTTGCTTGGTTAGAGCTACAAAATTAGCTATTTCTAATAGCTTACCCTGTTAAGAGTATTTACCCTACTAAGAGTATAAAGACTTATTCAATCTACCTTGCTAAAGGATTTTACAACTCTAATCTAAGAGATGTACCCTGTTAAAGGATTTATAAATTAAGACCTATTGGGGCCTACTTGGTTAAGATATTTTACAACTCTGATTACACTATAACCAGTACTATAACTATCTATAATGATGCATAAACAAATGCTTGTCAGACTCAATATGCTCAGTATCATATTACCTCATTCTGCATTTCACTCACAATTTAACTTCTATACTCAGTATCCTCAACTCTGATTCACATTCATAGTTATGTTCTGTTACTCAATGACTTCTCTTCTATTCATCACCTGCTCTCTATAATTTCTCTTCCTCTGCTCTCTCTGACACTCTAATCTGCATACATTGATCCTTTATACTCGATCTAGAAGTGGCAGAGATGTTCTAGATTCTTCTCCTTAAGTGGTGCTAGCATTGGTTAAATTTCCAATGCATATATTCCACTCAATTTCCATTTGTGGATCTTTCCTTGTAATCATGTGTAGTCATCTTGTTTATATCTCCAATGTTTTACTACACGATCTTCTTGGAATTTGCAAAATGTTTTATACTCGGTGTCCAGATTCAATGTATCTAATATAATCTATTATGTTAGCTTGTGTTACTTGGTAACACATTTTATTATTACTCGGTAACATGTATATGTGCAACTTGGTAACTACTATGACTTGGTAACTGTTCGGTGCCTGCCTTGCTTTGCTCGGTGTCTATTTCTTATTTCCCTTTACTGAAATTGTCTTTTCCTTTACCAACTGACTTGTTTTCTTTACTGATTGATTCCTATGACTCCTTCATTTACCAAGTGACTTTGACAAAACTAATGACAACAAAATAACTCTATAGGAGTATCAATCTCCCCCTTTAGCATTAGTTTGGCATCTTTGTTAAAAACTTCAAAGTCATCAAAATTTTGACCATGTATAAACTCTTGATATAACTTTTAATTCCTTAGCAACATAACTGTTCATGACTCTCCATAAATACCCCTGTGGTAATACTTCCTATATACATATCTCATTATCATTATATCCCCTTTTATACATTTATCGATCCCCCTATTTTTACATGCCAAAAACAAAATACTTACTTGGATTTACTGGTGCAATCTTATAAAAAAATATATTGATATATTTTCTTTTCATCTCCCAAGGATGACTCCCATGATTCCTTTAGTGTTTGAAATACCACAATTTTCTCACCTATGTCAGTTGCCAATCCAATCATTCTATCCATAACACTGATATCAGGGGCATGCACTAATTCTTTGGCCTTGTGAATTTTCTTCTATAGTAATTCAATTTGGGGTGTCAAAATTGTTTGTAGCTCTAGAAGTTCCATTATGATCTTGTTCTCTTCTTTTCTTAACTCATGTTTCACTCCCATTAAGTGTTTCAACATTTGATAATAGACTTAAAATGTTCCAAGCTCGATTGTGACCTTTGTCAGCTACTCGATCAACTCTTTTTCAATAGATTCATCTTTCTTCTTGATATCCTCAGTAAAATTTGAAAGTAAACAATTTTTTTGAAATAATAAATGATCATATTTCAATTCATTCTCTAATTCTACAACCAATTCAGAAAGTGAAACCTTATCCAATGCAACTGATTGAAGTAACTCTTCAATTATCTTGATTTCCATGTTCTTTCTATGTACTTTCAATAGATACTCAGTGGCCTTTGTACGAGGTTATTTCACTCATTTCACTAATTCTTCCAAATGACTTAGCAAACTTCCCTTCTCATTGATAGTAGCATCAGTTACAATTTCCCGTACTATATCCTTTACACTCTCTAGAACATCAGTCCTTTGTTTCTTGGCTAGCATCTTATCTTGGGCTGCTTTCATTTTAAGTAGATCTCCAAATTCAGATAGCTCTTTAGGGCTTAGGGAGGAGATATCAACCTTTGGAATCACTATTGGCTGGCTTAAGTCAATTTTTTCTTTCTCATGCTTCCTTTTCTTTGACTTTTTCTTCTCTATTTGTACACTTTCTCTAGTAGAAAACTTAGGGGAACATGATGACTTAATTGCATCAAATGTAGTGGTATCCTTAGTTTTGTATTCTCTTTCTTATTCTTTATTTTCTTCTTTATTTTCTTCTAGTTTCTCCTCTTTATTTTCTTCATGTTTATCTTCTTTCTTCTCCTCTTCTTTATTCTCTTCCTTTTCCTTTGCTTGTTCCTTCTCTTTCTCTTTCTTGTCTACCTTTTTTTGTTCTCCTATGGTCTTGGTAGAGATGTCCAGCTCTGTATTCTAATCTATTGTAGTCTCAGTCTCTTTGGTGTCTTTGGTTTCATTTTTTTCTGTCTCCTTTTCTTGTTCAGTGGACTTCTCCTCTACATTAGTAGGAATATCTTTAGTAACCTCTGAGATAACCTCATTAATTTTAGGAAAATCAACTACTTGTTCAATAACTAGATCTTCATCCATAAAATTAGCCTTAGTTGTATCATTAGTGTTCATTTGTTTTTTATCCTTATCCTCAGTAACCATCACATCTTCATAATGTGTTATTCCTTTTGTTGGATCCTTTTCAGTTATATCCTCAATAATTACTATAGAAGTTGAGAAATCCAACTTCACAAATTGCCAAGAACACCTGCATGCAAATAACCTGTTGCTGAAAGGAAACCAAAGAGACAAAAAGAAAGGGCTTGGAAAATCTCAGTGGAGTGAGAGTAAAATGTATTCCAAGATAATGAAAATAATTACAAGGTTCAACCTATAAAGGTGAACAAAACCCTAAAACTAGAAAAGCTAGGTTGCACATTATAATTAATAAAGATATTAATTATAATGTACCTAAGAGATAGCTTAAGTAAAAAAGAGTAATGAAACTAATTCATTACTCTAACACCCCCCCTTAAGCAAAGCTCAAGAGGTAAGCTAACCTAGCACATGTATGAAAGCAGGAAATGGGTCCCGACAACAAGGCCTAATCAGGTACCCAATACAAGGAAATCTCTGTAAACCAGAGACAAAGGAGAAAACCTAGTGGGAAAAACTCATCTCCAAAAAGAGATATAAAAGCAAGCAAAAGACAAAAAATGACTTCAAGAGACTCTCTCAAAGCCATAAGTACAATGCATGCTGCCAACCCCCTCGTGAGAGAGGGTCAAGGCTCCAAAGCCCCCCAGAATGAAAGAACCCTTGGATCAATGAACAAACCACCATGACGCCAATACAAAGGAGTGAAAGGCAGTGAGAACTGAAGAGGTAACCTCAAAAGATGAGGTGTCACTAGAAGTCTGAGTTGATACTCAAAGGAGTAGACACAAGGATCCTGAAAGGGAATCCCCAATGTAGGTGGTATGACAGGTGTGCTGACACTGTTAGGAGAGAGGAGATGAGTGTCCTCTATAGAATCCTCAAAAACTACACTTGGTGGCTCGATGAATGGAGCTAGAGGGTCTAGCAGTGCTGAAGAAGAGTGTTGTTGAAGAGAAGAAACCCCAACAAGATGAGGTGAGGCAGTCACAGAAGTGGTCTCAGGAACAACATAGAGGTTCAAGTGACCTGACTGTCCCACATGATGCTCTCGTGTAAGAGGAGATTTGTGCTCCGATAATGGAGATGGTGGACCAAAGTGTGAGAAGGTGTAGAGATGAGTGGAATGATCAACTGTCCCTGTAGCAACAATGCCACCTGTCGCACTATCTCGGATGAAGACTGAATCTAGTGTGAACTCAACTATCTTCCCTGACCCACTGAGTGTAATCTGATAAATCGAGAGAAGGTTTGTAGACAGAGATGGAACATATAATACATCATTGAATGTGCCATCCTAAATGCCTATAGAACCTTTCCCATAGACTGTCATGACAGTGTTATTCCCCATGAGAATGTGAGGAATAGGAGAAGCCTCAAAAGAAGAGAAGATCTCCGGAGAAGATGCCATATGGTGAGAAGCACTAGAATCTAGTATCCAAGGGACCTATGAAGGGGATGCAATGGAAGCCTGTAATGCATGACCCTATCCAAAATCATGTCTAGATGTCAAAGATGAGGCAGAAGACTGGAAAGTAGACCCCTGTGAGGTAGAAGAGGATGGAGAGGAAACAATGGTCGTCTAAAGAAGATCTTGCAAATCAGCAATCTATTTCTCATAGCCATCAAATCTCTTCTGAAAATAATGTGACTCATCATGAGGCCCCTTTTGACAATAGTAACATGTAGGGTTCTTAGTCTTCTGTTTCTCCTTCTTAGAAGAAGATGGTGGGCCAGTAGAGTGCTGAGAAGAGGAATTAGATATCTACTTTGGCTTCGGCTTCTGTGTATCTTGAGATGTCTTGGCAAGCAATGCCTGTGACTATGAACCTGTAAGAGAATCCATCTAATTGAGCTTGGACTGCTCACGAGTCAACCTATCATAGAAGGTCTCAAAAGAGGGCATAACATGTTGTGCACCCAGTGCATCCATAGTGGAGTAGAAGGTAGAAGTGAAAATCTGATAAGGGCCGTGAAGCTTTGAGAGTATCAGAAAGATACACTCATCATTTGACTTTGTCTTTCCAACAACCTGTAAAATAGATCGAAGAGACTTGAACTTCATCAAGAAGTCCTCAATGCTGGTGAATGATTCAGGTACCAAGGAGGTGAACTCTGCATCTATCTAGAGAACCCTAAACTGATTCATTGTGCCAAACAAGGTGGAAAACTTGTTCCACATATCCCTGGGTGTGGTCAAACCATCTAGGTGGAACAATAACCCATCTGAAATATTCATTGTGATGAGGCCCATTACCTCATCCATCCTATTTCTTTGCATAAGAGCCTCATAAGGCCTCTGTAGAACTGGCTAAGCTGCATCGAGGCATGACCATAACCCTTTTGCCATAAGCAATCTGGTCATCTGTCCTTTCCAAGTGTGATAGTTGTGAGGTGTAAGGTGGGTGACAAAAGAGTTCAAAATTGAGAGAAAGAAGACAGAAGTAGAAGAGTCTTTCTGAAGTAAATTACAAAAAGTAAAGAGCACCCCCCCATAAAGTATAATAATATCCCCCATACACAACAAAGTACTATGAAAGCACAAAAAAAATGAGAAGAAAACCTGGACGCCAGATGCAGAGAGGGAGGAAATGAAAGCCTCGACTTCAAAGCCAAAAATGAGAACTCAAATGGATGAAACAACAAACAAGACTAGCATCATCACGTCTAGCTTGGAAAGACCTTTCTGACAATATTTTGTTTTCCAAAAATGAACACCGTATGCACAAGTTACGACCAAAAAACCAATTGCACCTCCGAAAAGAAGCTCTCTAGAAAAAACTAGTCACGAGAAAAAATTTGATGGCCATCTGCACGTCATGAGCATGTCAATGGCATCATCATGACCAAGGCTGACATCATCACCGAAAAAAATAGTTGCTAGAAAACTTCAAAAATTGCCAAAAAAAATGAAAACCTGTTGGAAAGTTTGACCAGCAAGTGACGTCACCTGTGTTTTTCGGGCGGTGGTGGTGGTGGCCCGTGGAGTTCGGGTGGCTCCCGGGCGGTGCTATGGTAGCGATGGCTAGAGCGATGGCCCAGCAATGGGAGGGTGGTGGCACGACGGCGGGAGGGAGGCATGCGGGTGGTGCGGTTTAATTGAATGGGCCGCGTTAAAATAAACACTATTTTTTTTTATTTTTTAAAGAAAAATTGATATTTTTTCTCATTTTCTATGCCTGTACGGCCCTAATAGGGAAAAATTTTTCTCCCAAATTCCCCGGAGGCCAAATAGGTCAATTTTTATATGGAAATAGGGGTTTTTGGGCCTTCTGGACGCAACTGTGAGGTCAATTTTTGCCCAAAGTGCTCCAAAAAAGGAGACCCCCCAAATCCAATTTAAAAAAAAAAAAAAGACCAGAGGAGCTATGACTTTCATCTTCGAATCACGGCTCCAAAAGCTCAGACCAGGCAGCAGCAGGGAAGCTTTGATACCATGTAGAAGTTGAGAAATCCAACTTCACAAATCGCCAAGAACACATGCATGCAAATAACCTATTGTTGAAAGGAAACCAAAGAGAAGAAAAGCAAGGGCTTGGAAAATCTCAGCGGAGTGAGAGTAAAATGTATTCCAAGATAATGAAAAATAATTACAAGGTTCAACCTATAAAGGTGAACAAAACCCTAAAACTAGAAAAGCTAGTTTGCACATTATAATTAATAAAAATATTAATTATAATGTACCTAAGAGATAGCTTAAGTAAAAAAGAGTAATGAAACTAACTGATTACTCTAACAATTACTTCATCTTTTTCTAAGGTCAAGTCAATAGGATCTGACTTACCTTGTTGCTCCACACTCTCGCTTGACTAGCTCAGAAAAATATTTTTCTCCATATACAATCTATTTCATTTTGTACTGCTTCAAGTTCACCAACCATGACCCTTATTGATCTGCTCTTGACAAGAAATCTTTTTGAGTACTCCTTCAACTACCTACAACTTAGGTACCTACAACTTAGGTACAATAATAGCTAGGGATATTTCCCTCTTTTTATTCTCATAAGTTATTGCATATTTCCATCTTGAATTTATCTTCTTCTAAAGTTCACTAGGTAGGTGGTTGGCTAATTCAACCGAAATAGTTCTGAATTTATGCAATGTAAACACAACTACCACCTCGATCTTTTATTTTTCTTCATCACTCCTTGTTTCATATTTTTCATATTTGATTCCTATAAAACCTCCATAATTATTTATATTTTCAATAAACTCATCTAATTTTTTCGGTTCATAGGGCCTACTTTGCACAACTTTGAATTTTGTCATGTCTTCAGATTCTGTCTCACTGTCTTCTTGTAGCTTCAGCTTTCTCCTCGGTCTTCCAAATTTTTTATTCTCCCTCACATATGTCTTAGGATTCGGTTGATCTAATTCATATTTCTTCTTCTCCCTCAGTGTGGAAGTAAACCTTGTCAATGGTCTTGTACCTACGGGGCTTGAAGTTTCCTTTTTCATTCTTATTTTCTTTCCCTTGATCTTAGAAGGACCTGCCTCATCTTATTCAACAATAAATCCTATATTTTTTGATAAATCACTTATCATTCTACTTGTTTTTCTTTGAAACTTAGGTAACAATATACCTAGTTTTATCTTTTCTTTCACCTCTTCATATGTTCCATACTAATTTTCTCTCTTATCAACTAGTTTAGCTAATAAAGCTTCAACCTACTATGATGCAGTGTCAATATCCATTTCATATCACATTGGCTATAGCCATATAGTCCTTGGCTCCACAACCTTCATAATGCATGTGTCAGTATCTACTTCAAAACAAATAGAATCTCAATGCTTTTCCACTAGCTAAGGTGAAATTCTAAATCTCTTGTACATTCTTATTTGGAACTTAGTAAAATAATCATTAATTATCATATGAAATTTGTCTCCTAAACTCTAAATGAACTCATTAATTTGATATATGGTCAATTTCTTCACACTCCATAGTACATTACCGATTGATAGGAAAAAGTTATGAAAGTAGAAAAATATACATACCAACAATGAACTGAACTTTAAAGTGTTGGTATTTTATTTCAACATGGTGTTCATATTGTCATCAAACTGCTTCATTAGGATCTCACATAGATCAATCTTAATGTCCTTCTTAACTATCTTCTATGCAATGTCCACTGCTCCACATGGTACACTATCTACTCGAGATGACTGGAAGATTCAGTAGGATATAACATTACAAGAAAATCTCAATTATGGATCTTCAATAATTTATAATTTGAGACCTCTTCCATCCCATTTATCTTGTGTCAACTCACATAACTTGTTCTTGTCAGTTTTCTTGTTTGCTTTCAGTCTATCACTGATTGGATAACCAGTCACAATATGTAAGACATATTTTGTGATCTTGAATAGTGTATCGAGCCACATGAGTTGGTCATGAAATTGGATAAATATAATTCTCATCCATTCAGTCTTGAACACACTTGATACATATAGGGCATGCATTAAACCCTTGGTCTTCAAATGGATGTGTCTGTCCTTCAACTTCCTATTCACACACAGATTATGGAATGATGTATCGATATTAGCTTGACAGATTTCTTTGATCTTACAATGAATGAATGCATGGATGTCTTCAATCAAAATTACTCTCAGAGGAATTGAGGATAGAGCTCCCATATTATTAGGTTTGACAAATTTAGATGGGGATAGTTTATACTTTAGATTGACAGGATCAACCTTCTCAACAACACCAAGCTTTTGAACTTTAGGTGCCATCGATTCAACTGTATAAACACTTGATTGAGATAGGGTTTCCTTTGAATATCAACTTGGTAGCGCTTTCAAAACTCAAGAAAACACTATAAATCACTTGAATATCCTTGATAATGCTTAGATACATTTGGTCAAATGCTCGAATGCTCTCGGAAGACTCATTTATGCAAAGTGCTCAAATGCTCTAGAAACGTTAGGTAAAAATGAAATAATAAAGGGTCTATTTATACCTTTTCCTCATTTAGGGTTTTTAATGGCTATAATTTTAGCATTTAATGTTGTCACCGACTCTCTTTTTTCACCAATTACCAATTACACTTCCTTTCACCGAATGAAACAAAATAACATAGTCTCTCATCGATCAAAACATGAAATGCTAACTTCACAACATCTATCCAAATGCATCTAAATATTCTTATATGGATCTTTGCACAAACATTAGGAACTGATTTAAGATTGAAATTTAGCTCACAATTCCTACACATACTTTTAATCGATTAGGTGAAGATAGGTGCACCTGATCTAGAGGATGGGGTGCCATCAATTGTTCCAATTGCAGTTCCATCATTTAGAGACTTTCATCTCCATGTTTTATTCATTTGATCTCTTATTTATTCAACATTTACTTGAACCATTCCATTTGTCTTTTCATTGATTGGAGCTTTGCCTTAGTACCTACAGTCTTTGGCTAGGTGATCGACCTTGTGATAGTGGAAACATGCCATTCCATGATTTCTCCATAACCTTCTATTATTTCTACCATGCATTAAAATGTTATTTGTTGTTATGTGTCCAAATATTCCACATGTTGTACATGAAATTCTTGTATAGTAGTCCCATGGTATTGTTGATCCTTGTCGGTTGTTTGTAGTATTGTGTTGGTTAGGTACCCATTTGCCATTCTTTCTTTGTGAACTACAATCTTCAGACTTATGACCATATCTATTGCAGGTATTACAATAACCATTGAATTTTGGATTCCTTGTATTGTTATAAATCCTTTATCTACACTCAAATGCTTTATGACCATACTTATTGCAATTGTAATAATAACCATCAAATTTAGGAAATCTCGGTGGTTTACCTCTTTTACTCTTGCATACATTGGCTATATGACCAAGTTTCCCATAGTGATAACAAGTAGGATTATTTGTCTTTGGTGGGGTAGCAGTATCTCAGTTGGCTACTTGATTTGAGGACTCTCCCTTTTCAGTATTGTTATTTTCAGTAAACCCAAGTCCAACTATATCTCTCAGTTGTCTCTGACCTCTAAGTTGTTCATCCAATATTCTTAATGTTTCTTCATTCCTTTTTAATACTTCATTTGCGTCCTTTTCATATTTCAGTTCATTCTTCAGATATTCATTTTTTGATCTTAGTCCATAAATCTCTTCAAATTTCCTTGCAATCTCCTAATTAACACTGATTAACTGATCTATCATATTATAGTGATTTCATGTCAACCTCTATATTTCTATATCTTTCCCATTTAGTCTTGCACTCATTTTTCTTCTCTCATCTTCTATCACTCTCTTGTCATCTTTAAATTTTCTCTTTTATTACAAGACTTCACACATTCTTACTGATTGAGCTTCTTGTTCCCCTTTCAATGATTTTACTTGATCAGTTAGGATTTTGTTCTTTTCAGTCAGTTCTGATATGGTAGTTTCAGATTCATCAGACAAAATTCCCTCTGATTATTCTTCAAGTTCTTCAACTTGATCTTGAGTATCTTTCAGTTGATGGGATAACTCCTTTCTCATATTAAGTGAATGCTTCAAGTTTCTTCTTAGTTCATCAATCTGAACATATTTGAAAATTTGAGTTCCATGTTCATATTGTCAATCACCTTTTCATACCTATAGATTTACATCTCTTTAGATATTTCCTCTCAAGTGGTTAAAATTTTGAATAAGAGACTCAACTCTAATACCAATTGTTGGATTAATTATAGAAAGATAAGTATGTTGGAGATTTGCCAGCAAGCCAGTATTGATTATATGTTTTTCATTGATGACAACATATGGTAAGTAGCATGTGTGGAAGACTTATGTAGTAAGCTTTGAGTATATGTATCATGGTCATGTTATCAGCATGATATCATGGACGTAGAGGTTAACTGTTAGTACAAATAGTTATATAGTAGCTTGTGTCAGCAGTGTTCCTGACAAAGTTAAAGGCAGTGTTCTGTGAGTGTTTGTCCGTACAGTCATCATGGAGTCTTGTGTCTTTGGATATGTGATGAAGACATGCTAGTGATGTTACATTCATGAATGTGGAGTCTGATGATTAGTATAAGTGAAGTTATGCAATCGCTATTCACCAGTAGCAGTTTCCTATGTTTACTCAGAAGAGCCGACGAAGATTATATTGGTTCAGGAGTTGCACCTATCATTTTGGTATGCGCTCTTGGATTAGTGATTAGAGAAGAGTTAAAAATTTTTGATTAAAAGTGCATGGTGTAATTCAACTTGAAGAGAAAGATTTAGTTAATTTGGTAGAGCTGACAGTGTGTAGTGTGCATATACAATTATTAATATTGGACAGGTCCCAGATTGTGTTGCATGCTTAGTAGAGCTGACATAATTATTATTGGAGTATGTTATGGTTTCTCTAATATGATTTCAAGGTGGTTTTAATAGGCTGACTTGATTATATCATTTAGAGGAAATATATTTATAGGCAGTCATTTGTGATTGCTAAAGTATGGTTCAGAGTTGGTTGTGAAGAGAAAAGTAGAGAGTGCGAAGTGTTGAGCCATCAACATAAGGTCTATGTGACCAAGTAAAGAGTTTATGCTATACATTGGAACTGATCCTGATAGCAGGTTAAAGTGTAGTTCACCAAGATCTAGATATAGTGTGTATCTTTTATTCAGAAGGTTGTAGCCTTCACCCCCTTTGAGAAGTGTGCTCTTGGATAGTGCAGCCTCACCCCTAAGAGGGTTAATTGCAAAAGACTCCTAATAGGGTCTAACCCTTGACCAAGTCACTATACTAAATGCATTGTAAAGACAACTCCTAATAGGGTTAATGATATTCTAACAAGGATCATAATACACTAGTGCAAATTATTAGTGGGTGTCAATTCCCATCGGGGATTTTACCTATTTGGGTTACCCCATAACCAAAATATTGGTGTTGTGTTCAAGTGTTCTTTTATTGTGTTTATGCTTATGTTTAAGTATACTTAATTGGACAAAGAATTGAAACTTGTGGATAACTGATTCACACCCCCCCCCTCCTCTCAGTTATCTCTTGGGACTATTCCTAACAAAGTATTGAGAGGGGAGGGGTGAATCAGTACTCCAAAAAAAAATTTAGATACTTTTCTAACCATTCACCAAATTGAAAATTTTGCATGAAACATTGATAAAACTGTTGGAAATATAAATGGGAAGGTAATACTAAGAGGAGGGGGGGGGGGTGAATTAGATATCACCTAATTTAACCTTTTCTACTGATAAAACTTTATGCATGACATAAATAAAACTTGAGCATTCTAAGTAACTTAACATGTTAAGCAGCATACATGAAATCACTCATAACATAGTAATTTTGGTAACCCAGAAACCATTGAAAGGTAAAACTGGGGTGGGGATGACACCCACAAATCTTCACTACTACAGTAATAAGTTTTGCCTATTAAGACTTACAAAATGTGATCAATTCATGATCTACCCTGTGACAGGTCTGCTCTGTTAAAAGCTAAAAGACTTATACAGTCTACCTTGCTAAAGGATTTAAAACTTACAACAAAGTAAGCACTTGGTAAAGAGATTACATAAAGTCTGTTAAGACTACTTGGTTAAGAGATTTACCCTGATACACTGATTAAAATGTCTCAGTACCTGATCTTTCAATTTTCACTTATATGCAGATTACAGATCTCCTCTTTACTATATGTTAGTGATCTCTTCTATTTGATCTTTCTCGATTCTGTCCTTTCACTGCTTAGCTCAGTCACTGAACTCTATCTTTGTAAGCTTTCCTTTACTAAATCATACCATTCTGCTTACACCCTTCACATTCTCTATCCCTTGCTACTACATTTTAGGGTTTAGATCTTGACTTTATATAGTAACCAAAACATCTTAACGATTCAAGATCTACAGTCCAGATTTGTTCCTATTGCCACTTAAGTTATACAATTTTATGATTGGCTCTAGGTATTACATAGGGATCAATGATTACAAGATGAATGCATAATTACCTCCGTAATTCCCTCAACAAACAAAATACAAAACACCACTATCACCAAAAAAATGGTTTACCTCGATCATTGTGCCATTCCAAACTTATATGTCATTCCTGGCTAACTTGGCAAACATTATTCCTGGTACTTGGTATTCACTGTACTCGGCATCTGTTAAAATCTCTGTCACTCGGTAATCATTGCATATGTAACTCGGCAAAAACTATACTCAGCATAATACAAACATGTAGTGACCATGACTTTACTCAATAATACTACTGCTCAGTAAGTATACAATACATAACTCAGCCTTTACAAAATGACTCGGTCGTAGTGATGACCAACCATCATTGCCTAGATATATAACTAAGTGTGAAGCACTAATGGTCAACAAAACTATAGAGATCTACAATCTCCCCCTTTGACATTAGTGGAAAAAACACTTTGTCATGACATTTGTACTTACAATTACAAAAGTATGTTGTTTTAGCCTAATACTCCCCTTGAGATATATATACGGTCAAAATTGTGTTACCTGTCCTTAATCCTATCATGATGATTCCTCCTTGTTCTTTACATGAGAAATCTCTTTATTAGTAGGGAGTTCCCAAAATTTCTCCAGAAATGGTCTATGCAACACCATGACCATGTGTAGTGTAGTTTCCCAAGCTATTGTAGCAAGATTTAGAACTTCTATCTACACTTCTAGCTCCGCAGCTAGACTGACTAAGCTCTCGACTGTGGACAAATTTGGATTTCTCTGAGCTAATTCCTTGGCCTTGACTAAATTTCTCTATATGGCCTGCAGATGAGGTGTCAAGATAGTTTGCATAGAAAGTAGTCGAGATTGAATCTTGCCATCATTAGCCACTAGCTCGGCTAACTTTCCTTGGGTATGCAGGATTTTGGCATAATGTTTGGCACTAGTTTCTGCATCCAAGCTTAGAGACTAACTGGTAGCCTTAAGTTCTTATTTTAGTGTGTCAACTAGTCATTGATTCTCATTAGTGAATAGTTCAACATTACAAAATTTGGCCAACAGAGAATGTCCATTCACAACTACCTCTTCGGTCTCTTTTACCAAAGTAGTCAGCTCGACTTGTTTCACTGCTATCTCGGCAAATACCTTCTCTAGCATTTTGGTCTCAAACTTTCATTCTGACCACTCAAATAACTTATCACTTGCATTGCTAGCTTCATTATTTACTTTTTGAACAATGTGTACAAGCTGTTCCAATATGGGGGTAGACTGTTTACATCTGATAATTCATAAACTTCATTAAATATATCTTTTATTTCATATAGGACCTATTTCTGTTGATGTTCCCTTCAGATTTCTACTTGCTTGCTTTTCCTCATCAGCAGATCCTTCAATATATGCATTTGCTCATAAGATAGGTTATCAGAATCCCATTTAGGAATAACAATGACCTCATCAATTGTTACCTCAGTTTTCTCCTTCTGTATTCTTGGTGGGGTGCTTCCACTTGGCATCTCTATAAGAGCTTGTATTGCCTCTTGCTCCTTAGGCTCTCACACCTCAATATATTTTCCTTTTATATCTATTTCTCCTTTACACTTATCCTCAGCATGAGGACTAACATCTTGTCCATCTAACTTATCTCCTTGTTCTTCTTTTCTGTTATCTTCCATAGGAGGACTTTGGATTTTGCTTTCAAGATTTTCTGCTTTGTCCTCTTCCTCATCAGATGTAGATTTAGTTACTGGTACTAACTTTATGGATTCCTCAGTAAGGCTTGTACCGACTAACTTGTCAATAGTTGCAACTTCAGGTATGGTAGAACTCATATCAACTAATTGTGTGCCAGCAATTGTTGGATAATCCTTGACCTGCAAAAGTATTGTGTTACTACCTGGCAAGGATATATCATTTGTTTTCACAGTCTTTAAATTAGCCTCAGTCAAAATTGAATTCTTGATGGGGCTCTCCTTAGTTATCTCAACAATGTGAACCTCTGATTTGTCCTGATTTTCCACTTCCTTAGGAGTTCCAGTCTCCATTTTATTCTATTTTATTTCAGGTTCAACAACTTTCAAAGTACTAGCACCCTTTTCTTCATCCTTGTCACACAACAATCCAAACACTATTTTCCAGATTTTGAGACTTTCTTGTACAACATCCTCAACCTTGTGTTGAAGAATTAGATAAGCTCTAAGTTTGGGATCAAACTTAGCTCTGTATTGTTCAATTATCTATTTGATGTTGGCAGGGGTGAGACTAGACTCAACTTGAGCTAAAGTGCTCTCCCTTATTTCCTTTTCAGTTTGCAGATCATATTCCCATTTCTGTGCAACCCTATTGCTTAATTCCTTGGGAATTCTATTTTCTATTTGAATCGGCAGCATCTTGAAAATGCACAACATTTCAAGAATAACATCTTCTACTTTTTCTTTGTCTCCAATGCTCATGTTCCCAAATTTTAATCCTTTCAACTCATCCACTGCTGTAGAGCTAGTAATCTTATTGCATATTTCATCAATAGTGAGCGGAGTATCCTGTTGTGTAACTTTCTTCTTTATTTCTTCATCACTCTCTGTTTCTTCATCATCATCTTGTTCCAAAACAAGTTTCCTTCTAGGCCTCTTTATAACCTTATTCGACATTGCCTTAGGTAGTGTGGGTTTTCACTTAGCAGATGCAGGGGGCATCTTAGGAGTCTCGAAAACAACTTTCCTTATTCTAGGCCTAAGTACTGGTGTTGATGAAACTTTAGGCTTTAAAATTCTTTTCTTAGCCAGAGGCTCGACAATCACTAGTTTTTCTTCTTTCTCTTCTTCTTCTTCACTATTATCAATTTCACTCAGTTCATCTTCTCCCAATCCTTGGGTCAACTCCAATGGTACATCCTTGTCAGATTCTTTGACATATTTTTCCAAATTCTTCACTATCTTATTTCTTTTCCTCTTTGTGGTGGCAGCCATTAATCCCAAAGAGATCTTGGATTTAGATTCATCAAAAGTTCCAAAGTAAGGTGCTTTACTATCAATTTCTTCAGCTAGGATGGCTATAATTGTAGCAATAGCTTCATCTATATTTAGTTCATAGGGTAATGACATTAACCATGAAACCCTAGGTAGGACTGCCTATACATAAGTAAAATCTGTGTCTACCAAAAAACATATATCCTTACTATATTTTTCAATCAAAGACACAGGGACTCTAGTCCTCTTTCTCATCTTTTTCTTAAACTCAACAAAATAGTTGTCCATTATTCCATTAAAGTTATCTCTAATTTGATTTATAAATTCATTAATTTGAACAGTGATGGGTCTCTTCTTATCCCATATAACACCTCCATGTGTAGGAAAACACTTCTTTACATAAAAGAACAAACAGATCAATAAGGAACCGAACTTACACATAGAATTCTTCGCGGTTCAGATGGAGTTTAGATTCTCGGCAAGTTGAGTCAGCTGGAGCTCGACAAGGTCATATGTGTGTCCTTTCTTGATTATCTTCCATGCCTGGTCCACTGCCATACAGGGGACACTGTCCAACCGACTAGATTGATAAAACTTGTGCGAGATGACTCTAACAACAAAGTTAATTTTTGGATTAGTTATGGTGGAAATTGTCATTCCTTGTTTGTTCCAAACTACCTGGGTGTTGGCTTGAATATCTTCCTTTCCTGCACATTTCATCATTCTTTTTACTTCAATTGTAGGATACCCAGTGACTCGATGTATCATATCCTTTGTAATCTTTACTGGTCCATCTTCCAGCCATAAATGCATGTCATGTACTTGACTCAAAACAATCTTTATCCATTCCACTTTAAAATTTTGCGAGAAATCTAGGGCATGCACTAACCCTTGATCGGCAACAACCTTATGTTCTGGCTTCAGCACTCCGTTAACACATAGTCTGTCATAAGCTTCCTTGATCTCGTAATCATCAATTTCTCCAATTTTACACATGTAGCAAGACCTAATGTCATTCATTATTAACACATTCTCTGGAATGGAAGATAGGGCTCCGTTTAAATCACCTTTGATCGCACTCTTCGATATTGCCTTGAATACCTTCGGCTTGCATACTTCATTTCTTACTAATTTAAAAACTTCCATCCCTTGTTTCTTGACTAATGCAGATTATGATGATGCCATTTTAAACAATAATTTCTAAAAATAAATATTTACTCAGTAAAATACCTTTCTTGTCAATAACCTGTAGATAGATTTTGCCGACGGCACGCTGAGAAAATTTGAAATTGCCTTTCTTAGACTGGTTGCACGAAATCTAAATCACTCTCAAAAATATCAAATAGCATTGTGAAATGAAATTAACGACAACTTTCCACTTTATGGAATCCAAAAAGTAGAATTAGGGCTTCATAAATGCTCCGTACAAGATTTGGTGGAATACAGTTGTCTCAATAGACTCATGTTAACTACGGTTAATTACAAGCTCGGTCGATATAACCGTTATGATACAGCTTGGCATATATAGCATTTAGGCCATAATAGGTGCTCAACATACATTGATAACTCGGTCAAGACACTAATGCTCGACATCAAAAAATGAAATTCCCTATTTTGCTCAGATATGTCCTAATGCATCTTAATCTATGCAGATATGGACTTTTGCTCAATTCTATGTTAGGAACTGATGAAAAATAAAACTTTGCAAGACTTAGTTAAACATACCTTCCATGCTTAGTTAGAAGAAGTGTGATCACCTGATCCCTCGGATTGGGTGACCGTAGATGTGCTAGCTTCGCTTGTGGTTTCTTCTTCTTTCTTCTTCCATGTCTTGTCCATCTGATTCTTCAATTTCTCACGAATATCTTCATTTAGGTTCTTATCATTGTTCGGCATGGGTGATCTACAATCTTTCTTTAGGTGACTGAGCTTATTACATTTGTAACATACCATGCTTCCATTCATCCAGCTTTTAGACTTGCCTCTAAAATGAGTCTTCATGCAATTTTCTCCAATGTGTCCATATTTACCACAATAGTGGTAATTATACCAAGTGTTGTAATCCCAATTATATGAGTTATGCTTTGTGACTAGCTTAGTTTGTTCATTTGATGACCACCTGGGTCTAGATATGCATTCAAATGCTTTGTGCCCATATTTCTGATAGTTGAAACAACTTCCTTGAAACTTAGGTGAGGTGGATGAATTGCTAGCCTTAGATCTATATTCATGTGCTTGATGTCCATGTTTCTTGCAGTTAAAACAATGTCCATTAAACTTAGGTTTAGGATTAGACTTAACATGTTTGCTTCTTCATATGTTGGCTATATGTCCTGGCTTTCCACAATGATGACATGTGGGCTTGGTGTTCTTTGGTTTCACAATCTTCTGTTCTTCATTCGTTGACGATTCTCCTTCTTCAGTAGATGATGAATGTTCATTTAGTCCAAGTCCAGCTCTATCACCAGATCTTCTAGGTGATCTCAACAACTCTTCAAAATACTTTGCAACTTCATTGGGTTTGTTCATCCTTTCATTGATTTCTTTTTCAGTTCTCAATTCATGTTTCAGCTGATCATTTTCAAACCTTAGTTGATTGATTTCCATTTCTTTCCTGCCCAATTCTTGATTTGCTAGCAGTAGTTGATTTACCATATCTAGTTGATTATTAGTCAACCTTTTCATGTCGCTTGTTCTTTCATCTAGCCTTGTTGCAATTTTCCTTTTATCTTTTTCAACCATTGCCTTATCATCTTCAGCTTTCTTTTTCTGTTCCACTACTTCACAAAGTCTAACAGATTGAATTTCCTGTTCTCTCTTTAGAGTTTTGATGTCATCATTTAGTATGGTATTTTTCTCCAGTAGTTCTTTTATAGCTTTATCACTTTCTGTAGAGTTACCATTGTCAAATAGTCCAGAGATGTCTTCTTCTTTGTACTGTGGCACATTTTGTTGAATAGAAATTTTTCTTCTTTTGCTCAAAGATTTCTTCAATTCCCCTCTGGCTGCTTCCAGTTGTTGTAATGCCAATTGTACATCAATCTTTTGATTCTCTATGATCTTCCCAAGTTTATAAGCTTCCATCTTGAGATCTTTTTCTTCAAGTGGTTAGACTTTCCTATAAGAAACCTTGTAGCTCTGATACCAATTGTTGGAAATATAAATGGGAAGGTAATAATGAGAGGGGGGGGGGGGGGGGGTGAATCAGATATCACCTAATTTAACCTTTTCTACTGATAAAAATTTATGCATGACATAAATAAAACTTGAGCATTCTAAGTAACTTAACATGTTAAGCAACATACATGAAATCACTCATAACATAGTAATTTTGGTAACCTAGAAACCATTGAAAGGTAAAATTGGGGTGGGGATGACACCCAAAAATCTTCACTACTACAGTAATAAGTTTTGCCTATTAAGGCTTACAAAATGTGATCAATTCATCATCTACCTTGTGAAAGGTCTTCTCTGTTAAAAGCTAAAAGACTTATACAATCTACCTTGCTAAAGGATTTAAAACTTACAACAAAGTAAGCACTTGGTAAAGAGATTACATAAAGTCTGTTAAGACTACTTGGTTAAGAGATTTACCCTGATACACTGATTAAAATGTCTCAGTACCTGATCTTTTAGTTTGCACTTATATGCAGATTACAGATCTCCTCTTTACTATATGTTAGTGATCTCTTCTATCTGATCTTACTCGATTCTGTCCTTTCACTGCTTAGCTCAGTCACTGAACTCTATCTTTGTAAGATTTCCTTTACTGAATCATACCATTCTGCTTACACCCTTCACATTTGCTATCCCTTGCTACTACATTTTAGGGTTTAGATCTTGACTTTATATAGTAACCAAAACATCTTAACGACTCAAGATCTATAGTCCAGATTTGTTCCTATTACAATTTTTTGATTGTCTCTAGGTATTACATAGGGATCAATGATTACAAGATGAATGTGTAATTACCTCCGTAATTCCCTCAACAAACAAAATACAAAACACCACTATCACCAAAAAAATGGTTTACCTCGATCATTATCCCATTTCAAACTTATATGTCATTCTTGGCTAACTCAGCAAACGTTATTCCTGGTACTCGATATTCACTATACTCGGCATCTGTTAAACTCTCTATCACTCGGTAATCATTGCATATGTAACTCGGAAAAAACTATACTCGGCATAATACAAACATGTAGTGACCATGACTTTACTCGGTAGTACTACTGCTCGGTAAGTATACAATACATAACTCGGCCTTTACAAAATGACTCGATCCTAGTGATGACCGACCATCATTACCTAGATATATGACTAATTGTGAAGAACTAATGGTCAACAAAACTATAGAGATCTACAAAAGCATATAAATCAAAAACCATAAAACATAACTCATAACACCGTGATTTTTGGTCTCATAGAAATCCTTGGTCATAGGAAAAAACTGCGGTGGGGATGGTACCTAGAACACTTCACTACTTTAGTAAAAAGTTTTCTCAGTTAGAGCTACAAAATTAGCTATTTATGATAGGTTACCCTGTTAAGAATATTCACCCCGCTAAGAGTATAAAGACTTATTTAGTCTACCTTGCTAAAGGATTTTACAACTCTAATCTAAGAGATGTACCTTGCTAAAGATTTACAAATTAAGACCTACTAGGGCCCACTCGGTTAAGAGATTTTACAACTTTGATTACACTGTAACCAATACTATAACTATCTATAATGATGCATCAAAAAATGCTTGTCAGACTCAATATGCTCAATATCATATTAACTCATTTTGTATTTCACTCACAATTTAACTTCTCTACTTGGTAGCCTTAACTCTGATTCACATTCACAATTATGTTCTAATTGTTCTATTACTCAGTAGCTTCTTTTCTCTTCATCACCTGCTCTCTGTAATTTCTCTTTCTCTACTCTCTCTGACACTTTGATCTTCATACACTGATCCTTTTATACTCGATCTAAAAGTAGTGGAAATGTTCTAGATTCTTCTCCTTAAGTGGTGCTAGCATTGGTTACATCTCCAATGCATGTATTCCACTTAATTTCCATTGGTGGATCTTTCTTTGTAATCATGTGCAATCATCTTGTTTGTATCTCCAATGTTTTACCAAATAATCTTCTTGGAATTTGTAAAACATTTTATGCTCGGTGTCTAGATTCAATGTATCTAATATAATATGTTATGTCGGCCTGTATTACTCGGTAACATGTATCCTTGGATCGGTAACTACTGTGACTCTGTAATTGTTCAGTGCCTACCTTGCTTATTTCCCTTTACCGAATTTGTCTTTTCCTTTACCGACTGACTTGTTTGCTTTATCGACTGAGTCCTATGACTCCTTCATTTATCGATTGACTTTGACAAAACTAATGACAACAAAATAATTCTATAGAAGTATCACATTGAATTCTAAATATTAAAGTGGTAAATACACCAAAAGAATTGTTACCTAATTCTCCTTTTAGTATTAAACCCACTATATCTTCCATAGATATTTGAAAATGGTGTTATAGTTTTATATTAAAAAAAATAAAAAAATCATATATGTGTCTAGTTGAATTACAACTTCCATTTCTATGTAATTATATCAAATTATGAGATGGTTGTGCTAATTCCTATGAAAGTTGTTACGATACTTAGATTAATGATTAAGTTGGATGATGATATGTTGAACATGTGAATAGAAGGAAAACTTGTTAAGGTACAATTTTTTTTTGTTATTGTTATCTTATGACCCCAATCCAAGTATCAATAAGTAGGACACTTGGGAAAAATGTTTAGAGAGTGCATTGGGATTTTAAAAAGGAAAATTATATTTGAGTTTAAAACAGATATTGCATTTAATTGTAGAAGAGAACTATGATTATGCATTTAGTAACCTTATTTAATAATTTTAAAAATCACATTAATATTGAAAGAAAGTACAAATGTACACAATTTTATATTCTAATCCATAATCATTTATAGGTGAGATTTTTATGTAACGCGATATTTTGTTAAAATAACTGGAATTTTATTGTTATTTTTATGTTTGATATTAAAGAATGTGTGTATTTCAAATGTTCTCATGAATAAGTGTTAATAATAAAAAATAAAAAATATATATTACTAATATTATATGACATGCAAACTTAATGTAATCTACTTTATCCGAGGTTTGATAAGTATTTTGTGGCAACATGGGGTGTGGTTGTGTGGGCCTTTAGTTATAGATTACACTCTTCTTTAAATTGTTTAGAGATTAAGTAGTCAAATATTTTAAATTTTAAATATTTTGTAGTTGATATTTCCTTTGCTCGTATGTGGAAAGAGTTTTTTGGCCTATTTATTTTTTTATTGGACCAACTCCTTTGCTTGTATGAAATGATTTTGTAAAGAACTTTTTGTCTATTCAATTTTTCTTTGCTATACATTGAAACAAGAAGTTAGTGGAACAAAATCATAAGTGTATGGTTGTTGTCATAGCATAAGCAATGACTTGCAACTATAAGGCACTCTAATTACTAAATCTCTTGTCTTTTTAAGGTTTGCTTAGCAAAATACAAGTATTAGGGGGAGGGTCGGATAATTGTGTATCCTAATTTGCATTTCTCAAAACTCTTAATCATCTACTAAAAAGGAGAATAAGTGAATTCATGACATATAAATAATTTTAGTATAGGGAAAATATGTGTAAGTTAATATGTTAGCCATTACAATTATATTTATAATAAATGATATTTTTGTAAAAGTATTTATCAATCAATTTTATATAAAAAATTAAACCATTGACATACACATATTTTATAGAGGGTGAAAAATTCAAGATTTTCAATACTTTTGGTGTGGAAATAAATATCAAATGAAATTCACAAAAGACAAAAATAAAATTAATTTGCAGCATGTGGCCTAAACTTTTGTAGTTTTAAGAGGGTTGATAGTAGTAGGGAGAAAAATGCTATTTTTTAAATTGTAAGGATATGACTATAACTTCAAGATTGTATTGAGAATAATGGAATAGTTTTCTAAAATAAGATAACATTAAATCAAATATTAAAACATATAAATTAAAACCATGAATTTTAAGTTATTTGCCAACAATAAGAATGATCTTAAAATATCATTTCACTAAATAGTTTCCTTTTTGTTGTATTTTACAGACTTGAAAGGTAAAGTTATAACCATGAAAGTTTTCCATTTGAATACATAATAGACATTCAAATTAAAAAAACACATCAAGCATCAGTAAATTCAAACTAATTTTCATTATTAATACAAATCACTTGTATAAAAAAATTATGAAAAATTATACTCTCTAACATATTATCTTATGTTAAAGGAAGATGGTTATCCTCTGCAGGACAAACAACTATGGTCAGGTCAGTCTTGGAAGTTATGCCAACTTATCAATTATCATGTATGCATCTCCCCTCTAACAAAAAATAAGAAATCGTCAAGCACTTAAGAACTTTTTTTGGCAAGGGAGTAATGAAAACAAGAAAATCCCCTTAATTTCATGGGAAAACATTTGCAAACCAAAAGAAGAAGAGGGAGTGGGTCTAACAAACTTAGGGGATCAAGGGAGTGCCCTTGGTTCCAAGTTAATATGGAGACTATTTAGGAACCTGGAAGCTAAATGGGCAAAAATACTCTTTAAAAAATACTTAAAAGATGAGTCCCCCATCAATATCTTCAGAGAAACTAATCCTCCTAAAGGATCGATAATATGGAATTTCATTGTGGAATGTAGACACATTATTATGAATAAATTAACTTGGTGCCCAGGTATTGGTGAGGAGGTTCTTTTATGGGATGATTCATGGGGGGGGTTATGAAGCAATATTCAATTGTTTAGATAACCCCCCCCCCCTCATAAATTTCTTGAAGGGTAAGATTGAAATCCTCCTCAAGGACTATATCATTTTTAATGGAGAAGAATGGGTATGGATGTCCCTGAAAGGATCAGGGATATCATTAGCAAAAGAGGAGGTAGTTACAGAAATTTTAAATGAGAGGAAGATCTCCTTAAATAATTCTAAAGATACATTAGTATGGGATGGATCTAAAATGGGCGAATATAACATAAAAAGATGGGTACAATCTCATTTCCCCAAAGTTACAAAAGGCCCAAAACTGAAATACCAATTAACCTATGTTGGAGTAAAGGTTGTCTCCCTAAAGTAGGATTTTTTACCTGGCTAGCCCTAAATTATAGGCTTTTAACCATGGAAAGATTCAAGAAGCTAGGCTTCTCAAGTACTAGTAAATGTTCCCTCTGTGAGAGTTGCGAAGAGGATGTTGACCATTTATTTTTAAACTACCCCTTTACGAATCAATGTTGGAAGTGTCTTGCAGGGAACTTGGGATGGTCATCGGATTTCCCCCACTCTCTCCTTGCAATGCTACAGGCTTGACCGGTCATTAAAAAAGATAGCATTTATGCTAGCCTATGGACTTCTTCCCCTCAATTTTGGTTTGGGAAATCTGGAAAGAACAAAATAGAAGAATATTTAAAGAGGAAAAACTATACTGGAGACAACTATGCAACAAAATTGAGGTTGCCATCATAGAGAACATGAATTGCAGAATCTCTAAAATCTAAAAAATGGATCTTTATATGAGTCACTGGGATGGAAAAATGTGAGGAAAATGGATAGGTCTCTCCCTCCCCCCCTTTATTGGCTCAGGAGATCAAAACAAGGTATCCAAGAGAAAAGATTGTAAATGGAGCCCTCCAATGGAAGGATGGTTCAAACTTAACTTTGACGGAGCTTCTAGAGGAATCTGGGGATAGCAAGAGTAGGGTGTTGTATTCATAACCAAGAAGGGAAGGAAATTGCCTCCTTGGTTGCCCCCATTGGAATTGAAACCAACAACCGGGTGAAACTTTGTGCTTTAGTTAGAGGAATTCGTAAATGTGCCTCCATGGGATTACAACACCTTGAAATAGAAGGAGATTCAATAATCATTATTATTGTGCTTAGGAAAGGAGCAATCCCTAATTAGAGATTAAATTCCCTCCTTTACCAAACCTTAAACCTTTGTAAATCCTTTAAAAAGATCTTTATTAACCACAACTACAGGGAGGGCAATAAGAGAGCAGACAAACTAGCCAATTTAGGTGTAGATGGAGTTCTACTCTCATAAGAGAACCCTCAATATCAGGACTTTCGAGCCCTATCCTAGTTTTTGAAGCTTAGTACTTAGCATCTGATACCCATGCTAGACTATGTTAGGGAAAAAGCATTTATATTCAGACACTATACACAAACATATTTTTGCACCCTCTCACTAGAATTATATCATAGAAAATAGGTTATAAACTCATTAAGACAAGTAACATTAGGTATTTAATAATGAACATATGCAAGAAATGGTACTCATTTATATTCACAACATATAACCATACTTGGAGCCAATCCACCTTTAAGTGAATCATCAATTAAAATATAGCTAAGATAAAAAATTATTAAACCCTGCTCTCCTGAAGTACTCTTGCACAAGTGGGATTAAACATGTTTACTCTCATTCTCTAATCACAAGCCACTTGGCCTAGATCCCTCTCACTAATTAATAGTAACAAACTTTCAACATTACCCAAGAGGTACTAACATCATTTAGAGGGCTTTCATCCTCTGTGAACTTTCTAGATCCCAATGGCTTTTTACAAGGTCCGATAAAAAGGGATGATTTCTCTCTACCCTTCCCAAGTATAACTGGATTTAGAAATATTTACATCATTACTGACGTGACATGGATTCAAAGGCCAAGATTAAGCTTGGGAGTTAATGATGAAAAGATGGGAATTGAGGCTACAATCATGAATAAAAAATATTACTTAGTTTACAGGTATTAATAGGATTAGTGGGTACGTCACTTAACAAGAACTCTCTTCCCAAAAAGATCTTGGATTACGATTTAGAGAAGTTTGTTTTAGAATGGAAACCAGGCTTATTACCTTCGCTATCCCTGATAGTAGAGCAATGGCAATTTAGGGATGCTATCAAATCAGAAAGGTGGAACCAGGTATTGAACCCTATCTCTGTATCAATA